>PVIH01013158.1:0-59774 GCA_004025045.1 Sigmodon hispidus
AAAAAGAAAAAAAAAATAGAAAAAAAAAAAAAAAAAAAAAAAAAAAAAAAAAAAAAAAAAAAAAAAAAAAAAAAAAAAACAAAAAACTGTTTCTGCCTGGTTTGTACACTCTAATCTTTTGCTGCCTGTTACCCATGAGGAAGTTATTTCAATTCTAACAATGTCCATTTTTAAGTTCTTCACAATGAGTGATTAATACAATATTAAGTCACTTTTGGCTAAAGATGGACCCAGGCATCAAAATATATATGTGGTTATATATATATATATATATATATATATATAACCAGTTCTCTGCCTATGTGAATTTCCTCCAATGTATTTGAAATTTGTTTCTTGATTTGTTCTATTGCCATTAAAATATCATGAATATTTCACAACATAGAAACCTGTAATTTAGGTTAACTTACGTGAATACGGGCTGTGGTCACCCATATATATTGTCTCAGAATAAGCTACCTCTTATCCACTTTGAAGTGAGGGTCATTGTATTCTCTTTTTCAGTAACATGAAGTTTTGGAGTTAATCCAGGGAAGATATTGCTGTAAATAATAATTTTAATCACTGTGATAATCTATTATTTGGATAAGTTTCATCAAAATGAAATTGGCCAGTATCCTGGCAGGAACAAAAATCAATACAAATAAACTAGGAGAATGATTAGAGAAGGGCAGAGTCAAAGAAGTCTCCAGATAGCCTCTGAGGAGCTGGCTGTGTAGAAAATATGATCATAATCCTTGACCCAAATGGCAAATCAAAAATAAGTAATACTGGTTAGTTTAAATGTAAGACTAAACTAGTTACAAGTGTGAAAAATGGGCTGACAATTTGTAATTAAATTTAAGCCTTTGAGGGATTATTTGATAATAGTATTGTGCTCTGTTCTCAAGAATCCCCCCCCCTCAAAAAAAACTTACCAGTTACACGAACTCTGTGAAATTTAAAAGCAAAGTTTATTTAAAATTATGTGTCCTTCGACAAGGACCTACAGGCATACGTGTGTGACAGTGGCCAGATGAGGTGTTGCCCTTGCCCTTGGGGGATTTTTTTAAGGTAAAAAATCACAAGGTTATCCATCTATTAAAGTCTTTTAATATGGATACAATTGTCTTTGGTGGATTTTTAGATTTTGTCTTCTACCTTAGCTGGCTGTTTGCCAAGCCCTTTCTTTGACTACCTCTTGGGTTGGATCTTTCCAAGCTATCTCCTGAGACATTCCATGGATAATTAACTGTTATGAGACTCTATGTTATCCCTCCTGTTTGACCTTTGTTCCCTTTCGGACCTCAGGTTTGTCCCAAAACAAAAAGGGAGGTACTTCTCTGGTCTTTCAGTAGCTACAGAAACAAAAATTACACCTACTGGGTAACTTCCACTGTGGCCCTGGAATAAAATATGGCAAAAATTGTTGTTGTGTTTTTTTTTTTTTTTTATCTAAAGACCCTCATTTAGAATGTCTTCAGATATCTCTTCCATAAAATTTAACAGGTTGCTTTCCAAACCAATTCATGAATTTGTTGCTTCTATCTATCATAGCTTCCAGGATTAGCAACTGAGTAGATGGGACACAGAAAAAAAAAAAAAGTTTAGTAAATCTAACACATTCTAGACCATTAGATCTCTATGTATGTGTCATAAACTCTTTGTCAGACATCAATCTCCAAAAATTATACAAAATAATTTATAACATTAGAAAAATTTAAATTATGAAATAGCAACAAAAAATAAAATCATGAGTGGGCTCACCTTGATATGAAGACATTTATTAAAAAACCACAGCATTAGAAAGGTAAATAACCACTTCTCTGGACACTATGGCACAGTTCCCAATAAATCTGTGTCATTATAAAAGAAGACTCCTCTGACTTTAAGGACCTAGTTAAACATATCATCTTAGGGAATGATCTGTCCACTCTTTCATCTGTATAAAGTTCTGTAATGTTTAAATATAACATCAAAGGAAATAAGACTGTATTGTCTTCTATTCACACTAATCTTAACATATTATACCCTAGTAGATTATTTGCAATAATATTCATCTCAAGATGCTATGCACACTATAATCTTATTCTTTTTCATCTCCTATTTGTCTACTGATTCACATAAGAGAAAAATAAGAATAAATTGCATTATGTTTTTAGATTTCTTTTAATCAAAACTTATTTATTTCAATAAGTTAACAGAAATGGTTTTTGTTATTCTCAATATAAAATAATTTAAAATGGAGAATCATGTGAGTACCAATATCTGGAAAACCAAATGTTTAGTAACAAAAGTCTACCTCCATTTGTTCTCATTGAAAATATTTATTTTCAATAGCAGTTAGATGTCTTTGACTCTGTCAAATGATAATCACCCTTGAGTATCAAAACCTGCTTGTTTCTTTGATCAATAAGAATTTTTCTTTATTGATAGGTAACATCTCCTATGAACTAATGAGATGCAAATTATGTTTTAGTTTTAAATTAATGATATTCATGGAAAAACAAGAGAAATATCTGGATTTTTCCAAACGACAAATTCCCTCTTAAATTTGCCATTTCTGATTCACATGGCATTAACACAGGAGAATGGAAGAGAACTGTACTGGGTATGTGATACCAGCAAACATTGAGTACGGTGAATAGCCACACCCCTACAATTTGCCTCACTCCTAAAAAAACAAACAAACAAGCTTTCTACCTTTACTTCTGTGGAAATTACAATCTAGGCTTACTGACCAAGACTGTCTGACTGTTAAGAAGAAATAAAATAACTTTAAACCCATAGGGAAAGTTCATGAGAATTTTGAAAACTTTCTTCTCTGTTTTCCTGTCTTTCCCAATGCTTCAATTTACAGTTTTATGATTTTCAATGCATTTGAAGTCTGAAGTGTGATCATATATTTTACTTTAGAAAGATACTCAATGTACATTAACAAAATTATGTAGCAAGTAAAAAATATATCTCAAGTACTTACCTCACACGTAGCCATACAATCAGCTTTGCTCCAATATCTACCTAAATGTTGGTAGCAAGGAAAGAGCATCAGCAGAGTATGTAGTCTTCATAACTCGTTTAAATAGTTATACATTGTTTATTTTTTTATTATATGCACAGATTAATTAAAAATCTTGACAAACTGTCAAGGGACAAGAAACAAAATATAAGTTTAAACCAGACCTTTAATAAAATTAATGTATCCCAAACTCGAACGACTCCTGAGTTTTTCAATAAAACATCACCAAGTGTGAACTCTTCTATTCTAGGAAACACATATAATAATGTATCAATTCTACATCTCAAAATAATAGTCTCTAATTTTGGGCTTCATTTCTCAATATTTGCAACCCATTGTACAAGACATTTGCATGATAAAAATGAATGCCATTGATTAGGCAAAAATTGATTCATAGAGAAAGATGGACAGGCATTAGGACAAGTTTTGTCCTAGTTTCATCCATTTGCCTGCAAATTTCGAGATGTCAGTTTTGTTTTTCTGTCAGCCACATGTTTTATGTCTTTGTCATAGTTGATGTATAAATTGTATAACCTCTCTACCTTTGCAAAATTTTTAATTCTTTACATCATTGTTAGGCTTGGAGATAGACTAATCTTGATCATTTCACTGATGAAATATAACATGACATGACGTCAGCAGTAGGCAAATTAAAAGCCAGAATTCTGTAAATATTTCCTGTTATTTCTTTTCCTTCTCTAAGAGCTGCACATTCTTATAGGCCCTGGGAGCAATGGACACTGTTAAGTAGTTGAAACATGGTGACAGTTGGTAGCACTTTATATAAGAACAAGTGTTATGGAACAATTTCCCTTAATATTGAAGTCTTCTGTTATTGAAGGGATCTTCTTAATACACAAGACTGAAGAAAGAAGATGTAACAACAGCTTGACCTGTCCTGAGATGAGAAAGTTACATTCTGCAGTAAACCTCTAAAAGCTCAGTGAGAAAACTATTCAAAAGCACCAGGAAGACTCAAGACTGGTCCAAATTCACTATATTTGTACTTATGGTTTAATTATGGCATGCCAAGTAATATTTCTTTCCTAGACCTTTCTATTTTATGTTCTGTGAACTTTTTCATCAATTTGATGACTCTTTCCTTAGTTTTCTGAGGTTTTCCTCTATGATCTGGTGGATGACTTGATCTATGAGAGTATTAAGAAATTCTTCTCACTCATCTATGTCTATTGTTTTCAGGTTACATATTTTCATAGTTTCCCACATTTCCTATACATTTTTTCTATTATTTAATTATATACATTATTTATTGGATTAAGATCTACATTTTTTGAGTCCTAATATCCTTTTTTTCTGTTTGATATATTCTTTCTGTAAATCGTAAGTTCTTGCATTGGATTGTTGGATTTTTCAATTTTACCTTCTTTCAGCTTAAGTCATCTTCAATATTTTCATCTTTTTATTGAATGATGCTCACAAATACTGTCTTGTATTTGTCCTTGTCACTAGCCAATGTTTGTGTTTTCTTGGACTTCCATTTCATTTTCTTCACTTTAAGTTATTTTTCTTCAAATCCCTGAGCTGTTCATTTGTGTCTTTTTAAATACCGTGAATCCTTTGATGATGCTTTTAGTTATCCATTTAAATTCTGTGTCTAGAAGTTTCTCTGGATAACTGTTATTGGCAAACATTTTTTACAAGACTGGTAGAGTTTACAGAGGAGATACCGACTTGGGTTTTTAATGAGATACAGTCATATGGACTTTTTTATGATTTCTAAATATACATAAATAGCATATGAAGAAGAGACAGTGTACAAGTAAGTGAGCTTGGTCTACGAATTTGGAATGGGTTAAGCTAAAAGCATATGGACAGGGGAATGTGGCCAAAAATACAGGGTGTGTAATCCCTGTTCAAATTCGGCCATGAGGAGAGGTTTAGTGTGGAACTGGAGGGGCCTGTAAGATTATTTTAGGCTAATTAAGACATTACAAAATCATAGAAATTAGTTGTAGCACAGATGGATGGTTATGACACCTTCTCTGTATATCACAGAAGCCTTCACTTGAAATTTTATGACTAATGCAAATTTGATCCTTCCTATCCTTTACAATATAGTACAATTTCGAACATTTTCAACTTTCTGAAGTATCAACATGACCAGGAAAATGTGTACTATTGTCACAACTAACTCAGCATAAAGGAGTCTTCCCTGTGTCTTTGTCACTTATGTGACACTATAGCTTAAAAATAATTAAATCAAAAGAACAATGTAACCGTTCTATAGATAAATTGTTAATTTTATTACTGAGTACTAGTTTTAGTCTTTTTGGTAGAACAGTCTCGAGGTTTGAATCTATAGATCACTAATGGTTATCAGAGCCATTAATGAATGCTTATTAATGGCATTATAATTTTTTACTTTTTTGTTGGTTTCTTTTTACATCCATTATCATTTTTGCTCAACTTGCTATAGAGGCACAAATTAACAATCACATCTGCTAAGAAAGCATGGTTAGTTCAAGGACCACATAATAGCCAAGGATGTTCAATCTGAACAAAAAGAGAAATATGACAACAAACAAAAATATTACTTCCAGGGCAAATACAATGTTCTGGGATTATTCCTCAGCACTAAGAAAAATTGTTCTCCTAAGTCAATGGTGTGTAACTGAGAGTTAAAATGCATAAAGCCAGATAGGTAGAACCTGGCAGGTAAAAAAAATAATACAAGTTTATGACTTCACATTAAAATTTTAATACAGATTATCTAAACAGTAAAATCATTTTTTTCAAAAAATGTAAATAACATTAGCATACCACCTTCTCTGTCTCTCCCTCTGTGTGTGTGTGTGGTAAACTATGAAAAATTCAAAGCACTGAAAAATTGGATCTAAAAAATTATGTAGTCTTCTATCCTACCCTACTTATTGATGGAACATAGGTGGATATTAGAAAGCAGGTCTGTGAACATTTGTTGAAGACTAAGATGACTTTGATGCTCATTGTAAGCTATATACTAAATGATGCATGTCTTTGATTGCATCTAATAGGAAATGTGCTTCCTTAACTTCTAAGACTCATGAAAAATTATATTTTTCACATATAAATAGTTAAGGAGGTAATATATCAAACACAAGATTACAGAAGCCTATTATTTTACAGAACAAAAACTACAAGTGAAAAATGTTCATTTCAAAATAATTCTGAGTCAAAAGCTTTACTTTGAATCTTCTGTTGCTCACAGTTTTTATTCACAAATATCTGGCACTCTATTCAGCCATCATCTCATATGACAAATGTGAAAACTAGCTCCATCACAGTACAATCAAATGTTATGAACTGACCATACCATCCCCCTAACCTGATTTCAAGGTAAAGATAAGGAAATTATTTTAAGACACAGTACAATCCATATATACTCTGTGTAAAGACAGGTCAAAAGAATGATATTTCATTTTTTTTAAGAGAAAAGATAATCATCCATTTTGCTTACTTTCAGGATCTACCAAAAGATGAAAACATTGTATTTGCTCTTGTGCCTTTGGATTCTTGCAGGATGTTTCCTGTTAAGTACCACTAATTCTTACCACTGTATTATCTTTTTAACATTTACTTCAGACATTTTAATATTATGCATCTGTGTCACATAATATATAAGAGCTCTAAATTACTGGTGAAATGACACGCTAGGACTTTTAGTTCCACTATAAATTCTGGTGTATTTAATAGTCAAAGAAGTCTGATGAGTGACGTACTCAATTATCTGACATGCAGAGGAATTTTAAGTAGGATAAATCACATGAGTTTCCATACTCTAGCAAATTTATAGGTAGTTATATTTGACATGAACTTTCAGCTTATTTACAACATGTTCAATAAGCTGGATGTTAAAATAGCAATAAATATTACTTATTATTCAATGAGAGCTATACCAAGACAATCACTGCCTTGACATTCTAGACAATATTAAATCATTCATAGTAAATGATTTTATAAAAAGGGCCTTAGCCATCACTAACAAAATTGGATGAATAATCTGGCTGACTCAGGGATATTGTTACATATGTGAATGGCATTTTCCAGAGGTGTAAATATAGATGTTTCACCCATTATTTATTGCCACACATTCTGTGCTTGACAGAGGTGGGGCTACAAACACAGCCTTTACACTAAAGACTACCTTTTTTATCCCTTTGTCCTGTTATTACCTCCTTGGATTGTAACTACCCAGTCAATATTATCACATTAAACATGACTTTACCTCCCATCACTGCTATGGAAATTTATGTCTAAAAGTACAAACTCTATAATATGGTTTCCTATTAATTGGAATTAAAACACAGAACAATTTTAAGATCTTGAATAAGACAGGCATTTCTCAATCCTGGAGGGCAACCACTTCCACTTGTGATTGATTTTAGTGACTGGGTTAGGAACAGCCAAGGCTAATAATTTTCTTCATATTTTTCCCATCAATATCTAAGTTTTTATTAAGGACCTGTATGCTTAGAACTAAAAAACTGACATTTTCATTGATAGAAATCTTGACTTACAAATATGAGACAGTTCTCTATTTGTGCACAATAAACAATCACTGACTAATCCTATATAAAAACCTCTTGGTCATAGTCTGCACTTAGCTTATCTGTGTTCTTCTCTCCAGTCCTCACAAGGCAGAAGAGGACAATGTGCTCAGCTCCATTCTCCTTCTCAAGGTCATTCTTTCACAGTTCACAGAATTCTATCCCTTTACTGCAGTATTGGATGGCCTCAATTTTGTTCATTTTTATTTATAAAATAAGGGTTTTTTTTTAATCCATGTATCCCCTTGTTCCCCCTCCTATCCCTCATCCCAATCCCTCTCAGTAATTCTTCAGGTTTCCCCACCCTATCCCCTTCTCCAGAAATGCAAGAAGTTCCAATGTGTGTCAGTTCAGCATCCACTCCAGGCAAGGCTGATTTCCTACTCTTAATATCAGGACTGGGTTAAGTGTTCCTCTGAAGGGAATGGGCTCTGAGGTGCCAGGACATGCATAGAAACACAGCCTGATCCCACCACTCAAGGCTTCACATACTACCCATGACAATTGAGACTTGCCTACACTTGGAGGGCCTAGCACCTTTTCATGATGGTTCCCCAGTAGCTGATCTTGATACAGTGAGCTCCCCAGAGCTCCAGCCAGCCATCACTGTAGAATTTTTTCTCATAAGCCCTATCCCCCTGTTTTACAGACTCTTCTGATCTCAGCTAGATCAGGAGCTCAGTGTGTGCAGTGCTTAGCTATGTGTTTTTGCCTCCATTTCTATTCATTGTTAGTTGTAGGTTCTGTGCTGCCACTTAGGGTAGTTATTCCTTTGATTGTTGGCAGAGTCCTGTCTAGGTAACACTGTCACTATTGGTCTAGCGAGGGATATGCTGTGAGTTGGTGCAGATTTCCCTAGCACCTGAAATCTTTCCAATCTCACATTGGCTTCCTCAAATAAGATCTCAAATCTCCTTTTTTTTCTCCCTCATTGTTGCTCCTCTCACTCAGTCATCTCCTTCTCTCATGACTTGTTCCCACCTCTTCTTGGCTGCAATCTCTTATGCTTTCAATTAACTAAAGAGAGCTTTTCTCTTTTCTCTTCCTTGAGGAATCCCTGGATGTCTCTCTTTAATTCATTCTCATCCCAAGCTGTTCAGGGGTTGTATTTTGCAGCATGGGTATTCTTTGCTTTGTGTCTAATGTCCACTTAAGAGTGAGTACATCCCATGCCTATATTTCTGTGCTTGTGATTCCTGAATCTGGAGAATAATCTCCAAACCATCCATTTGCCTTCAAATTTTAGGTTGTCATTTATTGATTGATTGATTGATTGATTGATTGATTGATTGATTGATTGATTTGATGCTGAGTAGTACTCCATTGTGTAGATGTTCCACAGTTGGTTAATCTATTCCTCAGTTGAGGGACATCGAGGTTGATTCTAGGATATCGCTATTACGAAAAATGCTGCTGTGAACATAGTTGAGCTAAAGCATTTGGGTACATGCCAATTAGTGGTGTTGCTGGATCCTTGGGGAGATTGATTGCTTTCCAGTTTTCTGAAGAACGGCCATACAGAATATCAGAGTGGCTATCATGTTACACTCCCACAACAATGGAGGTGTGTTCCCCTTGCTCTGCATATTTTCCAGCATAGACTATCATCTGTGTTTTTGATCTTAGTCATTCTGACACGTGTAAGGTGGTATCTCAATGATGTTTTGATTTGCATTTTTCTGATGACTAAGGATGTTGAACACTTTTTCAAGTTTCTTTCAGCCATTTGTAATTATTTTATTGAGAATTCCCTTTCTAGCACTGAACTCCACTTTTAAATCAGGTTTTTTTTATGTTTTGGATCACTAATTTCTTGAATATATATATATGTATATGTATACATATATGTATATATATATGTATATATGTAGTAGATATCAGTCTTCTGTCATCAGTTGTAGGGTTGGTGAAGTTCTTTTCCCATTGTAGGCTGACTGTTTGTCTTATTGAATGTGTTCCAGGCCTTATAGTAGCTTCTCAGTTCCAGGACGTACCACTTACTCTGTTGTTCTTAGTGTCTGTGCTGCTGACATTATATTTAGAAAGTGATTACATGTGTCAATGCATTGGAGGTTATTTATCACTTTCTTTTCTATCAAGTTCAGTGTAGCTGGGTTATGTTGAGGTCTTGGATCCGCTTGGATTTGAGTTTTTGCAGGTTGATAGCTATGGAATTATTTGTATTCTTTTACTTACTACCATGTAGTTATGCCAACACTATTTGTTGAAGATATTACCTTTTTCCATTGAATATTTTTGGTGTCTTTGTCAAAAATTAGGTGTTCATAGGTATGTAGGTATTAATGTTGGGATCTTCAATTCAATTCCATTAATCCACAAGTCTGTTTTTATGCCAGTACTGGGCTGATTTTATTACTAGAATTTTGTAATTTGGCTTTTAGTCAGGGATAGTGATTCCTCCTGAAGTTCTTTTATTGAGCAGGATTGTTTTCCCAATCCTTGGTTGCTTGTTATTTCATATGAAGTTGAGTCTGTAAAAAATTGTCTTGTGATTTTGATGGGAATTGCATTGAATCTGTATATTGCTTTGGGTAAAATTGACATTTTTACTAGGTTGATCCTACCTATCCAGGAACATTGGAGATCTTTCCACTTTCTGATAGGCTCTTCAATTTCTTTCTTCAGTGACTTAAAGATTTTATCTAACAAGTCTGCTATATCTTTGATTAGAGTTATGCCAAGATGTTTAATGTTATTTGCAGCTTTTGTAATGAGTGATGTTTTCTTTATTTCTTTTTCAGTTCTTTTATACTTAGTGTATAAGAGGGCTTTTCATGTTTTTGAGTTAATATTCTACCCTGCTACATTGCTGAAGATGTTTATCAATGCTAGTAATTCTCTGGTAGAATTTTGGAAGTCATTTATGTGAACAATCATATCATCTGCAAATAGAGATAGTTGTATTTTTTCCTTTCCAATTTATATCCCCTTAATCTCCTTTTGTTTTCTTTTTGCTTTCGCTAAAATTTGAAGGACTATATTTAATAGAAAAGATGAGTAAGGACAGGCTTTCCTTGTTCTCGATTTTATTGCGATTGTTTTGACTTTCTCTCCATTTAGTTTGATGTTGACTATCAGCTTGCTGTATATTGCCTTTATTGTGTTTGGGTATTTTCCCTGTATTCCTGATCTCTCCAGGACTTTTATCATGAAGATAAAGTTGGATTTTGTCAAAGACCTTTTTTACATGAGATGATAATGTGGTTCCTTTCATTTAATTTTTTTATATGATGATGATATTCAGGTATTTTTTGCATGTTGATCCATTCCTGAATCTCTGGGATAAAGCCTACTTAATCATTGTGGAGGACTGTTAGATATGTTGTTGGATTTGGTTTGCCAGAATTTTATTCAGTATTTTTCATTAATGTTCATGAGGTAGATTGGTCTGTAATTTTCTTTCTCTGCTGCATTCTGAGTGGCTTGGTTATCAAGGTGATTGTGGCCCCCCAAAAAAGAGTTGTACAATATTCCTTCACTTTATACTGTATGGAACAGTTTGAGAAATATTGTTATTAGTTCTTTGCTTTTTTAAAAAAATTCAGAGCTTTATAGTTTTTTATTGAAAAGTTGGTTTTTTTTTAATTTTACATACCAACCACAGTTCCCTTTTCTTCCAGTCCTCATACTAGACCCTAGCTTCTCCCCACCCTACCTCTCATCTACTTCTCAGAGAGCGTAGGGACTCCCACAGGAAGCTGATATAGTCTGCCTATCAAGTTGAGGCAGGAATAAACCCATCATTCATATGAAGGCTGAGAAATGTATCCTTCTATAGTGAATGGGGTCCAAAACTACAATTCATGCATTTGAGATAAATTCTGATCTCACTGCCAGAGGCTCTACAATCTGTCCTAGCCACATATTCTCTTCCACATTCAGATTTCCTAGTTCAGTCCCATGCAGGTTTCCAACTGTCAGTCCAGAGCCCATGAACTCCAAGAGGCTCACCTATCTCTATGGGTTTCTCCATCATGATTTTGACACCATTGCTTATATAATCCCTCCTCACAATGTTTGACAAGACTGGGAGTTAGGCCAGAAATCTGTGCCTTTTTAAAGTTTCTGTCACTTATGTTTTCTTTTTCTCATTTGTACATTGTATTTAATTCTTAGAAGTGGATGGCACAGTAGTAAATTTAGCAGAATGTTAGGAGACCAAATGCAGATGGATACTGGATCCAAATAGTATCAGTGTTAAGAAAGCTGAAGATCTACGGAATTCATGCTAAACATGTCCCCTCCTTTAATGACATAAGAGTGCTTTTGCTTCAGTTTCAATAATGAGTGAGTACATCACTGCTTATCCTTCTGGGTTTGTGAAACCTCACTCAGGAGGATATTCTCCAAATCCATCCATTTGCCTGCAAATTTTATTTTATCAGTTTTTACTAGTGCATACTACTCCATTGTGTAGATGTACCATAGTTTGTTAATCCATTTCTCTGTTTAGGGGCATCTAAGTTGTTTCCAGGTTCTTGCTAGCATGAATAATGCTGCTATGAACATACTTGAGCTAATTCTTTTGCAGAGCAAATGTGCATCTTTAGGGTATATGCCCAATAGTGTTTTTGATAGATCCTTGAGGAGATTGATTCCCAGTATTCTGAGAAACCACCATAATGCATCCCAGCATGGCTAGACAAGTTTACACTCCCAGCAACAATGAAGGAGTGTTCTCTTTGAAAAGTAACCTCTCCAGCATAAGCTATTATCTATGTTATTGATTTTAGCCATTGTGACAGGTGTAAGGTCACATCTCAAAGTTGTTTTGATTTGCATTTCTCTGATGGCTAAAGTTGTTGAACATTTTTTTTCAAGTGCCTTTCAGCCATTTGTAATTCTTCTGCTGAGAAATCCCTTTATAGTTCTGAATCTCATTTTTTAATTGAGTTATTTAGGGCTTTAGTCTCCAGTCTCTTGACTTCTCTATATATTTTAGATATCAGTCCTCTGTCACTTGTGGTATAGGGTTGGTGAGGACCTTTTCCCATTCTTTAGGTTCTCCTTTTGTTTTAATAACTGTATCCTTGGCCTTACAGAAACTTCTCAGTTTCAGGAGGTCCCACTTATTGATTGTTGTTCTTAGGATTTTGCTACAAGAGTTATTTTTAGGAAGTGGTCACAAGTGACAATGCATTGGAGAGTATTTCCCACTTTCTTTTCTATCAATTTCAGTGTGGTGTGTTTATGTTGATGTCTTTGATCCACTTGGATTTAAGATTTGTACATGGTGATAGGCTTGGATGCATTTGCATTTTTCTACACACTGCCATCCAGTTATGACTACACTTTCTGTTTAAGATAATATTTTTTCCATTGAGTATTTTTGACCTCTTTGTCAAAAATCAGGTGTTCATAAGTGTGTAGGTTAATGTTGGATCTTCATTTCAATTCCATTGATCTACAAGTGTGATTTTATGCCAGTACCAGTCTGTTTTTATTAGTGTTACTCTATAATATAGCTTGAAGTTAGGTAGGGTGATGCCTCTGGAGGTTCTTTTGTTCAGAAAAAAAAAATTGATTTTGGTAATCTATCTTTTCTGTTATTGCAAATGAAATTGAGTATATTTTCAAGGTCTGTTAAAAAAATTGTGTTGATATTTTGATGGGAATTGCATTGAATCTGTAGATTGCTTTCGGTAGGATTGTCATTTTTACTATGTTGATTCTATTTATCCAGTAGCATGGGAGATCCTTACATTTTCTGGTATCTTCTTCAGATTCTTTCTTCAGTGATTTAAAGATTTTTGTCAAACAGAATTTTACTTCTTTGGCTATAGTTACTCCAAGGTATTTAATGCTATTTGCAGCTGTTGTAAAGGGTAATATTTTCCTTATATCCTTTTTAATCTATTTATCTTTAGTGTATAGGAGGGCTACTGATTTTTTAATTAATCTTGTATTCTGATACATTGCAGTAGGTGTTTATCAGCTATACAAGTTTGCTGGTAGAATTTTGTGGGTCACTTACGTATACAATCATATCATCTGCACATAGGGATAGTTTTATTTCTTCTTTTCTAATTTGTATCCCCTTAATCTTCCTTTGTTCTCTTATTTCTTTGGCAAAAACTTCAAGAACTATATTGAATAGATAAGGAGAGAGGGGACAGCCTTCTCTAGTTCCTGTATTTAGTGGGATTGCTTTGTGTTTCTCTCCATTTAGTTTGATGTTTGCTGTTGTCTTCTTGTATATTGCCTTTACTATGTTTAGGTATTTACCTTGTATTCCTGTTCTCTTCAAGGATTTTCTTATAAAAGGGTGTTGGACTTTGTCAAAGGCATTTTTAGCATCTAAGGAGATGATCATTTGGGTTTTTTTTCTTCAATTTGTTTATATGATATATGATGTTCTCAGTTTTTCATATGCTGAAACATCCCTGCATTTCTGGGATAAAGCCTACTTGATTGTGGTAAATGACTTTTTTTATGTTGTTGCAATTGGTTTGCCAGAATTTTGGTGTGTATTTTTGCACCAACATTCAAGAGTGCTATTGGTCAGTAATTATCTTTCTTAGTTGCATCTTTGAGTGGCTTGGGTATCAGGGTAATTGTGGCCTCATAAAAAGAGTTTTGCAGTGTTGCATCTAATTCTACTATATGGAACTGTTTGTTGAGTATTAGTATTAATTATTCTTTGAATTTCTGGTAGAATTCTGCAGTGAAACCATCTTTTCACTTTTTTATTTGGGAGACTTAAGAATAATAGCTTCAATTCCCTTTGCTGTTATGGGTCTGTTTAGGTCTCTAATCTGTTCTTGACTGAATTTTTGTAGTTGGTGTTTTTTCAGGAACCTCTCCATTTCTATTAGGTTTTCAGTTTTAATTGAGTATAGATTGTCAAAGTATGACCTAATAATTCTCTGTATTTCCTGGGTTTCTGTCATTATGTCTTCCTTTTCGTTTCTGATTCTATTAATTTGGATATTCTCTCTCTCTCTGCTTTTTGGTTAGTTTGTATAAGGGTTTCTCTATCTTGTTGACTTTCTCAAAGAACCAACTTTTTGATTCATTGACTCTTTGTATTGTTCTCTTTGTTTATATTGTACTAATTAGAACCAGCTCTAAGTTTGATTATTTTCTGCTATCTACTCCTTCTAGGTGAGTTTGCTTCTAATTGTCCTAAAGCTTTCAGCTGAGTTGTTAGGTGTCTTGGATGAGATTTCTCATGGTTTTTCATATAAGTGTCTAGTGTTATAAATTATCCTCTTAACACTGTTTTTATTGTGTCCCATATGTTTCTGTATGTTGTGTACTCATTTTCATTAAATTCTAGGAAGTCTTTGATTTCTTTCTTAATTTTTTCCCTGACCCAGTAGTGATTCAAGATAGAGATGTTCAGTTTCCATGAGTTAGTAGGCTTTATATGATTTTTCTTGTTGTTGAATTCTAAATTTAGGCCATGGTGGTTTGATATGATACAAAGGGTTATTCCCATTTTCTTTTATCTACTGATATTTGTACTGCCAGTTCCAGTTTATGAGGGAAATATTGATCTCACTAACAATGGTATTACAAACTGCCCAAGCTCCATAACAGAAATCCACATTCAGAGGGCATAGTGCAGGCCCATTCAAGTTCTTAAGCTATCAATATAGTTTCAGTTAGCTGCCAGTATCTTGAGTCAGCTATGTCAGTGGGTTTCCTCAATATGACCTTGACCTTTGCTCATATAATCCCTCCTCCCTCTCTACAACTGACTTGGAAGCTCATCTCATGGCTTAGCTGTGGATCTCTGCATCTGCTTCCATCAGTTGCTAGGTGAAGGATCTATGATGATAATTAAGGGGTCAGAAATTTGTTTACAGGGTAAGGCAAGTGTAGGCCCTCTTCACTATTATTGGAATCTTAGCTGTGGTCATCTTTGTGGGTTCTTGGGTATATCCCTAGCACCTGACTTCTCCCTGATACAGAATGGCTTCCTCCATTGAGTTATGTCTTTTCTTGCTCTCCCTCTGTCTTTCTCCCAATTTGTCCTTCACATTTCTTAATTTTCTTTTGTCAATTCTGTTCACTCTTCTCCAACTTGTACCCAGTAAACTTAGGAGGTCTTAAATATTACAGGAAAACCTGTAGATGTCTCTCTTAGCGATCTTCTTGGTACCTAGACTCTCTATGTTTATAAATTGTAGACTGGTAACACTTGCATTATGTCTAATATCCATTTATGAATGAGTATATACCATGTTTGTCTTGTTGGAGCTGGTTTACCACACTTAGAAATGTTTATTTCTAGTTTCATCCATTTGCCTGCAAATTTCAAGATGTTTATTGATACTTTTTGTTTGTTTTTTATGTAAAGCATGAATTATGTGAATTATGTATCTTTGTCAAACTTTGATGTCTAACTTATATTGTTGTTCCCTGGTTGCAAGGCCCCCAAATAGACCATCAGTGAAGCAAACTCTCTGAAATGTGAAAGCAAAGTTTATTGAAAATTATGAGTCACACAACAAGGACCTTTGTGACAGTTGGAGGTGCTGCCCCTTTGCAAGCTAGGTATTTAAGAGCAAAAACCACAAGGTTATACCTTAATTGGGGTCTTCTAGTATGGATACAATTCTGATTAGCTTGTCTTTGGGGGGAATTATAGACTTCTTCTGATATCTTACCTGGCCATTTGCCAAGCCATTTCTTTGACTACCACTTCTCGGTTGAATCTTTCCAGGCTATCTCCGATTCTGAGTCATTCCATGGATAATTAACTGTTATCAGTTCCTAAGCTACCTCTCCTGTTTGACCTTTTTTCCTATGCCAACCTTGGGCTTGTCTCTAGAAACTGGGTCTGGGAACTTTTGCTCAAAAATGGAGGTGCTTCTCTGGTTCTTCATCCCTGCCCTTCTCATGAGCCTAATGAAATCCAATCATGGCTTATAGACAGTTCAGGTTTCTCTCCATGTCTTCCATCCTGCCAGGATCATTACAATCTTGGCTCCATGAAGGCAGTAGCCAAGTCCCTGAGCTTCTGAGGTGACACTTGCTGCCATCTCCTCCTGGCCCCACAACTTTAGATCTAGTGACCTGGTTCCAGCTATCTCAGAGCTGTCAAGGCTTGTTTATCTGGAGGATAGTCATACTCTACCTCCTTTGTACCAGCTCCTGTGCCTACATTTCCAGGCACCAACTAATCTGCAAGTACTCACTGGGATTTAGTAATATTGTAGTGACTGCAGAATCCAGAGCTAACTCCTGGCCATGGCTCTCATGGGCAATTAGGGGTGAAGTGGGGGATAACTTGGTGCTGTCCCCCTGTGACTGAGTCTGTTCTTCACCTCAAGGTATCAGCACTGCCATTCCCTCATCTTGACAGATCCCTTATGCTGGTACTCTAGCTCAGTGGAAAAGGGGCTAAAGTATCTACTCATTATCATTTAAACAATCTTTAATCAATCAAGGGACTGCTGTGTCTCTGCAAACTAGAATATTCCCACTGTACTGGCTCTATGAAGGAAAGAGTTGCGGGAAAACAAATCAGTAAGTCTATCAGCATGGACTTGGCTTAGGACAGGGTGTTATTATGGCTATTTCTCAGTACAGGCTGTCAGTTCCACCTTCTGGCAAGCCAGCAAGACATCATGTTAGCACTGTCCTGCTTGCCTCACTTATCCCAACTGCATCTGACTGTTTATACTCTGATAACTCTGATCTTTCCTAGGGGAAATAGGAACTAAAATATGCAGAGGGATGGAGTGGATCTGAGCACACCAGAACCAAAAGAGAGCAAGCAACTTTAGGGGCTGGGGTCTCCAACAAGCTGTCCACACCCCAACGGGATCTAGTTTTTGACTTCACAAGCATTTACCTGGGCAAATATTGACTTTCCACTACATTTGTCTCTTCTACACATCTGATAGACTTCAGCCACTCCTCTAACTGAATCCAAAACCAGTTACTTTTTCTTAGATGTTCAATTTCTGGTGATTTAATAGAAAAATAGAAAGCATGAGCAGAGTTTAATATTTTCAAATTGACACCTTGAGGTGATGCAGGTGAGGAAATATCAAACGGATTGTTATCAAAGTATTTGTGTTAAGGAAGCAATGTTGAATATTAATTTTATATGCTAAAAGTTAGAAAAACAAAAGTACTAAGAAGCAAAGGCATTGGATAGATCATTTTAATGCTGTGGAAGTCACTAAACATGACAAATGTCAATAAGAAAGGCACATATAACTACTATGGGTCAATTAAAATTATAGCATATCAACTATCTTAATTATTCACTGTCATACTCATTGAGTGTCTAGGATACTTTTACTTCTGTCTACTACACCTAGGGCCTGGTTTTGTTGTCATCTGATAATGTTCTTTAATGATCATTTATCACTTTTATTTCCTCACCTAAGTCACAAATCACCCTCTGGACAAGTTTTCCTCAACATCTTCCCTTTATCCTTTTCATGCATCTGCTCCAAACATACCCTCCATGTTGCTTGCCAAGTTATACATTCTAATGCCTGTTTTCAGAGTTCTATCACCTACAGCATGGCTAGAAACAGATATACTGTATGGATACTCCAGTATTTACAAATAGCCTTTTTTTTATTTTTGAGTGTCAGAAGTTTATTGTTATTATCAGTGGAAAGTACACATACTTGTATTTTTTTCTTTAAAAAAAATTTTAACCTATCCACCACTGTTTCCCCTTCTTTGCCCCCTTCACAGCCATTCTCTATCCATTTCTCAGAGAATTCCCAGGGTCAGTCAATACAGTCTGGCATATCCAATTGTTGTTTTTTAATTTATTTTGATTTATTTATAAAATAAAGTCATTTTCTTCCCCATGTATCCCATTGCTTTTCTTCCCTTTCCCTTCCAATCCCTCCTGGTCAGCCTTTAATCTCCCTTCTTCCCATCCCCCAATTCCCTCCCAAACAAGGGCAAAAAATCCCAAAGCAGATCAAGTAGGCATCCACTCCAGGCAGGTCTGATTTTCTTGTCCTAATGTCAAGACTGGGTTAGGTGTTCCTCTGGAGAGTATAGGCTCCAAAGTGCCAGTCCACGTATAGAAACAATCTGATCCCTCCCCTCGAGGCTCCACATGCTTCGCAAGTCAGTGGACAGCTGCAGATCCTTGGAGGGCCTAGTTCCTTTTCTTGTAGGATCCCCAGTGGCTGTTCTTAATTCAGTGAGCTCCTCCAAAAAAGGGTCCCTCAGTGAGAAACAGTCCTGTTGGATTGAATCATGGAGGAAGACACCTTGTAGGAAGAGTCATATTGTCGTGTACTAGCACTCAACTAATCATTCGGAAGCTTAATATTAATTACAAATGCTCAACAAAGCTCTTCAGCTGCTTGTTACTAGCTAAGTCTTACATTTGAACTAATCAATATTTCTTATCAATGCTTGCCCACATGAGTCTTAGTTTGCTACCTTATTTTCTACTCTTCCTGCTTCCTTGAAGGCTGTCTGACTTGTCTTAACTCTGTTCTTCTTCCTCCATCATTCTCATAGCTTGGCTGTCCTGCCTATAGTTCCTGCCTGGCTACCACACAATTGGGTTTTTATTAAACCAATCTAAGTGACCTATCTTCACAGTGTACAAATGGATTATTCAAATCAATATCTTCCATGGATGAATCTTAAAACTCACTGTTCCTGATATTGGCTCTCATTTCAAAGGGGATAAGAGATTATTCTGGGGCCATATATGTGTGAACATAGCAAGTATTTACAGATTTAAGTTACCTAAAATTAAAAGTTTACATGTGGCAAACATTTTATAAAATTTTTAAGGCAAAAGAATAAATTGAGAAGCATTTCTCACATACGTTAGACAAAAACATCAGGTAGGCAGGGTGCTTGGAGTATATATGGCTTTGATATCTAGATATATTTTTAGCCAAAAGTTTTAGTGACTTATAATTATATGGATCACTGGTTGTGAAGGGCTTAAGGATACACACTGTCAGAATTGAAAGAATTTATTCATGCATCACAGGCAACAAAAGATTAGCAATTAGGAAGCAGACAAAAGCACATTTTAATTAAAAACAAAAGCTATTACACAAGAGTAATTTTAATTAAATTTGGCCATGAAAGACTGAACTAGAAAAATTCTTATACACTATGTCAATCAAAAACAGTATGTAGTCACAGGTAATTCAAGTTGTTTCTATTGTTAGTAAATATTATTTCATATATTACAGTTTTTTTTCTTAATAATCTGTACCAATGTGTACTAGAACTTGGATTTCTGAACAAAGTTTTATCAGTATATTTTAACACAGCAGCTGTGCTTACTGACAGCTAATCAGATCATATCTTCTCTAGAATGAATGTTGGGGAGGGTCATTAGAGCAAAGATTCCTGATACTCCCTCTCATACCTCCCTCTCAGCTGTACATAATTCTGCTCCAACTGCTAATGATCTTCTTGGAAGTGCTAGAGTTGAAGGTGGGCTACACCTTTTTGACATGTCATTGTTTTCCACAAAGTTATTGTTTGAGAATTATGTCATATAGTTATTAACAAAATTTTAAAAGCTATGTTTTAAGCAAGATTACATTATGCATTGAGCTTCATTCATAGTTATCCTGGGCTTCATTCAGTTTATTGTTTGTAGTTTAGACTTACCTGTTACATTACATGGGGAGAGTAGAAGGTAAATTGAAGGGAGGTCCTTGCTTTCTGGTGGTCATTGCCTTGAGTCACCTAGTATCAGTTAGAATGACTTGTCCACTTTGTTTTTGTGTGTTCATGTTTCCCTAGGAGAAGGCATGAAACAAGGTGTATAGAAGTTACTACCAATTATTGCTTCTCTGTTTTAAGTGTTCCTTCTACCCATTCTTTTGAAGAGAGTAAGCTTAGCTCAAGAAATGCCATTTTGTATTCTAGTAGCCATAGAGAGAAAATAGAGTTCAGTTCCACATTCCAGTTCTAGGAGAGAATGAGCTGGACACCTGGATGATCCAGCTGGGGTCCAGGACTAAAAGGAGTCTTCCATTTTAGAGAACTATGCAGAACTAAAACAGACAGATCCCTGAGAAAGAGTCTCTCACCCAGTTCCCAGAGACCATAGATAGAAACTGCTGTTTATAGAGGGGCAGCATGATCTAAGTTCCAACTGCAGAACCCACAGCACCCTAGCACTGCTAACTGACCACCAAAAGTGCTAGTCAAAATATATCACCATCATTGCTGGGCCAGCTGCACGTTCCAGGGTTGATGGTGGGCTTCCCCCCTCTATAGGAGACATTCCAGGGCACAGAACCAGGACAGCTTGACCATACCCCAAGGATGAGCTATGGGACCCTGCACAAAACTAGCCCAAACATGCCAGGAAGAAATAATAATAATAATAATAATAATAATAATAATAAAGATTTTCACCTTGGTACTAACCAATCAAAAGCGTGACACGTTGTTACCGGATACCCCCTCCCTAGTCTGGAAAGCCCCTAGCATGAGCCAATTAGCTAATGACTTGTACCATTATCCTCTCCTGAACCCAATGCACAGCCTTGGGACATAAAAGGAGTCCCCACTGCGTCCCTAATCAACCCCCCTGCATGATTCTGGTGTAATGGACATCTGGAGTGGTTCACGAGCGAGCTTGACTCTATCAATAAACCTTGCTTTTGCATTCTGCTACCTCCTTTTCTCTGTTGGTCTCTCCAGGGTCACAACTTTGGTCATAACACTTTCTTATATTGTTAGGTTTTTTTTCTGAAGAATGGTTACTGAGTGACAAACTTTTTGAATTTTTATACTATTAGTATATAAACACTAGTTGATTATTAGACTAATTTTGGCTAAAGTCTCCTCTCTCTTTGTCTGTCTCTGTTTTTCAGTCTTTGAAGATGTAGTAGGCTACTTCAAAGTATGATATCAAATTGTTAGATAGTCAAGATTACAAGTGTAAATGTACTGCATAGTATTTCAAAGCATGATTCAATTTATTGAATATGTAACATTCTACTGATATCATAGATCATTAGAGGTATATTAGAATTATATTAGTACTCTGTCTTTCAGAGTACAAGAATTTTTGTGGTAACTCAATCATTTCAATACATAATTTTAAATGCTTTCATAAAAGTCATCAGCAAACAACAGGCCAAGGAAAGAACATCAAAGGACATATGGGAATATAGCTCCTACACGTGACACATTTTTTTTTTCTCATTCTACTGGTGATTTTGTCACATGACAATGTGCCACTGCAAGAACATCCTAAAATTTGAAGGCAAATGGATGAATTTGGAAAATATTCTCCTGAGCGAGGTATCACAAACCCAGAAAGATAAGTAGGTGATGTATTCACTCATTACTGGACCTTAAACAAAAAGCAAAGCATGTCAAAGCTGCAATCCACGACCAGTAAACAGCTTGGGATCTAGAAAACCTTGGACTGGCACCTTGGAGTCCATCCCCTCCAGAGGAACACCTTCCCTGTCTTGATTTTGGGGTGAGGAAAGCAGTTCTGCCTGCAGTGGATGCTGAAATACGCCACCTTGGGACTTGGGATCTCCTGCCCTTGCTGAAGAGGAGATAAAGCAACGGGGAGAAGAGAGAGTGACTGGGAGATGTGAGAAGGGAAAGGAAGTTTGAACAATGGGATACAGGAATAAAACTTATGACTTTATTCATAATAAAAAACAAACATCAATAAATAAATGAGGATAGTGACATATTTCTTTGTAAACATGTTCAAACGTGTTTAAACAAAAAATTCTGTATAAATATCATTGGATTTAATATTTTTACAAGATTTAAGCATCTAGTATAAATGAATTAGAATTTTTTAAAAAAGTATAAAAATTTAAAAGTTTATTACTCAGTAACAATGGTTTAAAAATAAACCTTAACAATATAAGAAAAAATGAGTAGAAGGTACTTTTAAAACAGAGAAACAGTAATTGGTAGTAACTTCCATACCACTTGTTGTATGTCTTCTCCTAGGGAGACATGAACAACCAATAACAAAATTGACAATTCATTCCAACTATTGCTAGCTGACTCACTGAAATGACCACTAGAAAGATGCACAAACAGGGTAGCCTCCAGTGTACTCTAATAGGCAAGTTCAACTACAAACATCTAACTGCATGTACCCCAGGATAGATATGGATAAAGTTCAAAACAAAATATAAGCTTGCTTTAAACATAGATATTTAAATTCTTGTTAATAATTATATGGCACAATTCTCAAGCATGAACTTTGTAGAAAGCAATGTCATGTCAAAAAAGGTGTGCCCCACTTTCAACTCTAGCACTTGCCAAGAAGGACATGTGCAACTGGGGCATGATTATGTACAGCTGAGAAGGGGGTACAAGAGTGAGTATCAGGAATCTTTGCTCTAATGACCCTCCCACACACACTCAATCTATGAGGAGACATGGTCTTATTAGCTGTCAGTAAGCACAACTGCTGTGTTAAAATTATAGTAGTAAACTTTTGCCCAGAGAAACAAGCTCTAGTACATATCGACACAGAACAATTAAGAAAAACTAAGTGACAATATCAACAACTTCAGTTTCCAGTGACTAAAGGCAGGAGTTGCTTTACATATTATATAAGAATTTTTCTAGTACAGTCATTTATGGTCAATTTTAATTAAAATTACTCTTGTGCAATGACTTTTGTTTTTAATAAAAGTGTGTGTTTCTGCCTGCTTCCTACACTCTAATCTTTTGTTGCCTGTTGTCCATGAAAATATTATTTCAATTCTGACAATGTGTACACTTAAGCCCTTCACAATCAGTAATCCATATAATTATAAGTCCATACAATTACAATTATAATTATAAAACATTTGGCTAAAAATATATCTAGACAGCAAAGCCATATATATGCCAAGCACCCTGCCTATCTGATGTTTTTATCTAATGTATCTAAAAAGTGCTTCTCAATTTTTTCTATTGCCATAAAAATTTCATGAAATTTTTGCACATTTAAATTTGAAGTAACTTAAAACTATGGTACTGGCTATGTTCACACATATATGGCCCCAGAATAAGCTATCTCTTATCCCCTTTGAACTGAGAGTCATTATCAGGAAAAATGAGGTTTTTTATGAATAAAGTCACATTTTCTATTCATGTATATCCTTGTTGAAAATCCCTTCCCTCTTCCACCCACTCCAGTCACTCTCTCTTCTCCATATCTCCCCATCTTCTCCCTAGCAAGGACAGGAGGTTCCAAGGTCCCAATATTGCTCAGTTCAGCATCTACTCCTGTCAAATCTAGTTTCCTCACCCCAACATTAAGACTGAATCAAGTGTTCCTCTAGAGGGAGTGGGATCCAAGGTGCCTGTCCAGGAACAGTGAGTTTTAAGATTTATCCATGGAAGATATTGATTTGAGTAATCCATTTGTACACTGTGAAGATAGGTCACTTGGATTGGTTTAATAAAATCCCGATTGGATGGTAGCCAGGCAGGATCTATAGGCAGGACAGCCAAGCTATGAGAATGATGGAGGAAGAAGACCAGAATTAAGAGAAGTCAGACAGAATTCAAGGAAGCAGGAAGTGTAGAAAGCAAGGAAACAAGCCAAGACTCATGTGGGCAAGCATTGATAAGAAATATTGATTTGTTCAAATGTTAGAGTTAGGTAGTAGCAAACCTGAATATACAACTTGTTGAGAATTTGTACATAGCATTAATCCTCTGAACTTAATTAGTTGAGAGCTGGTGCATGACATGAAGACTCTTCCTACAAGGTATCCTCACTATGAATTAATGCTACAATGACTGTTTCCTCAAGGGACCCTTTTTTGAGACGTTTTCTGTCTCTCTTCTTCAGAATATGACAGGTAGGTTGCTGTTCAACTGAATTCATTAAGATATTGTTTTTATGGTTGGCACCTGAACAGATAAAACACAGAATAAAAGTTGACCAAATCCAAAAGTATCTAGAGCAATGGTTCTCAAACTGTGGTTTGGGACCCCTTTGAAAACCATATATCTCCAAAAATATTTACATTATCATTTATAACAGTAGCAAAATTGCAGTTATGAAGGACTAACAAAAATAACGTTATGGTTGGGGGTCACCACAGCATGAGGAGATTCATTAAAGGAGCACAACACAAAGAAGGTGGAGAACCAGTTCTCTAGACACTGTGGAACAGTTCCTATCACAACTGTGTGACTATAGAAGTAGACCCCTCCCACTTAGAGGACCTAGTTATACAGATCATTCTTAGGGATCTGCCTACTCCTGAATCCTGCAAAAGTTCTCGCATGCTTAAAGATGACATTTAAAAAAATTGAAGACATTTTTCTTCCCTAGTCACACTAAACCGAGCAAATTTTACCCTCATAAGTGATTTACAATCATATTCTTCTCAAGATATTATGCATACTCTAATCTTATATTTATTCCATTTTCTCTTAGACTGTTGATGAGGCTTGGAGTGGTGGCTCAGTGTTTAAGAGCACTGCTTACTCTTCCCGAGGTCCTGAGTTCAATTACCAGCCACCACATAGTAGTTCACAACTGTCTAGACTGTTCATGAACATGGTAGAAAAAATGCAAAAGTAAGTTTTATCATTTTTTGGTTTGCTTTCACATTTTTTGATCATAATCAACCCCCTTTATGTCAAAAATTCAATAGATACAAAGATATTCTATTATTATCAATCAAACATAAACTAATGTAGAAAATCATCTAAAAATCAACATCTGGAAACCAAATGTTCTATAGTTATTTATCAACCATGGCAGGTAGCCATGTTTGGCTCTGTAAAAAGATATCCATCCTGGCACACCAAAACTTGACTATCTCTTTGATAAACAGTAATCACCTTTTGTAAATTGATAGGTAATAACTCCTATGAACTTAAAGTTGCAAAATCCATTTTATTGTTTTAATCAATGGTATGCACTGAGAAATGATAGAATCATCTGGATTTTGGCAAATTCTATGTTAACTCTGCCATTTCTATTTCCCATGGCTTTTAAACATGAGAATGGAGAAAAATTACCCCAGTTCTTGATACCAGCAAATACTGAGTATTTTGAACTTCCACACCCTTTCCATTTGTCCCATTCCACATTTGGGGCAAAATATAAAGAAGTTCTTAGAGGCAAAAATTTTTTCTCTCCTGTGCTGTGGAAAGTCACTTTTAGGCTTACTGACCCAGAGTGTCTAGAAGAAATAAGATAGCTTTAAATCCATAGGGAAAGTTCATGAGAATTTTGAAAACTTCCTTCGCTATTTTGCTTTTTTCCCATTTCATAAATCCATCATCTTATAATTTTCAAAGCATGTGAATTAAGAAGAATGATCACCTATTTTACTTAAAATGATGCTCAGTTTCCATTAACAAAGTTATAAAGCATGTGAGAAATACATTTCTAGAACTTATCTCACAGATACCCTAGAATCAGCATTGCTACCAACATCTATCTATCTATTGGAAGCAGGGAGACAGCATCTGCAGAGTATGGAGCTTTCATAGGTCATGTAAATGTTTGTATCTAGATTATTTTGTTTACTATGTTAGAGATTTTAAAAAATCTTGATAAAAAGTTCAGAGAAGAGAAACAAAATAGTCATAAAGCTAAACCAGCCTTTTAATAAAGTTAGTTCATTCCAAAGATTGAGTGACTGAGAGGACCAAGCAGAGGCCATCCCAGGCTGCCCACTGTTCTCTCACAGATCAGGTCTCAAATTCAGTTTCCTGAAATCAGCAAGCAGTTAATGAAGAAGCCTCAAACAAATCAAAGACTAGGCCACTGGACCAACCTCCACAGCCTGTGTGAGCTAGGCCAATGAGACTGCACAGCTGCTTAAGTACAGAGCAAATAAGTCCTGTCCTCAAAGCTAATATAATCTAAAGGGACATTTGCCCTAAAAGTCAAAGAAATAAAAATACTAGTTTCCTAAAACTTCCTTACATTCTCTATTTGACTATGACAAACACTATTTCATTACCTATTTTCCTAGAATTATTTAAGTAAAGCTTTGTAGTGCTTCTTCTGTGGATCCTGTTATCTGACTGTATTTTGAAGCAATCAATATTTAGTAATAAGGGTGGCTATGTACACAACATTTTTCAAGCATGTGCAAGGCCATATGCCCTGTACTTTTGAAACAAAATACTCAAAGGATTTCACAAATATCTTTTGGCTCTAAGAGTTAGAAACTTAGAAAAACATTATTTATTCACTGTTTTTCAGAGATTCTAATAACAGGGCTGAAAAAAGACAATAAACTCAAAAAATACAAGTAATTTAAAAAGGAAAATATGGGTAAATCTGTGTAATAATAAAAGAAATAATGAGAAAATAATGCAAAAGATTTTTTTTATTAAGAAAGAAAACACCTGTAGGAAAACTTGTGAATTCTGAGGAACATAATCAAAATATTTTTTAAGTAATGAGTTAAAATTTGTTTCATATTTTTAAATTATATGGCTGTGACATTTTTAAAATTTTAGAAAATATTATTTCTGGCAAGAGATTGTACAAATTTGGATCTAGCAACATTCTGTCACAGAGGAGAGAGAAGCTTAGGCGCTGCCACCCCTTTTGAAGATCTAGAAAAACTTCATGACCTGATGTGGTGGGAGGGGGGATGAACCTTGAATAAGGATATACAAGGATAGAAAGTGTGACTTCTTTGTTCAAAATAATAAAATTAAAAAAAAATCAGGTTGCAAATGTGAACTCAAGGTCTGAATATACATGCAATTACATTTGTAATAGTATCTTTGTCTCTTCTGAACATGATCAAATTTAAGTTTATTTAATGGAGAAAGTAATTGTTTTCATCATTATACAGTGTTCTCAGCAGACAATGATTCAGAATCTTATTGGAAATTTGTATATCTACTCATGATTTGTACAGTGTGTATGTGTGTGTTATAACAAACTTGTACTTAATAAAAGTGCCATGAAGAAATATTATTGAAAACTATTTCAAACATAATTACTATACTAATATTTATCAGATTTGTTTTGTTTCAAACTATGTTTGTAACTACTATTATTAAATCACTGTATTAATAATGTCCCCCCACCAAAAAAAAGAATGACAATTAATGGGCTTATATTCATTCTACAAGTAGAGAAAGTGCAAATTTATTTTAAAAAAAAAATTAGGCCATATAAGTGTATAAAATGTGTGAATGTCAGTCTCCTTCGGCTTACAGAAGCAGCTTTTCAGTTTCATGAAGGTTCATTATTAACTGTCAGTCTTATTGCCAGGGCTATTCATGTTCTGCTCAGGAAGTTCTCTCCTTTGCCAAAGTTGTTGGTTTTCTGCATGTAATTAAAGGGTCTCACCACTGGGTACCACACTAAAGTTTTTTTTTTTTTTTTTTCTCTTCTTTTTTGTGTTTTAATATGAATAAAGTCTCATTTTTTTATCCATGTATCCCCTTGTTCAAACTTCCTTCCCCCTCCCACCCTTCCCAGTCACCCTCTCTTTTCCTTATCTCCTCCCCAGCAAGGGCAGGGAAGCAGGGACATGGGAGAAGCAGAAGAGAAAGAAAGAAAAGTTTTGCTTGAACAATTTCTTTTAAGAGGGTGGGTTGGCCCATATTTGCATAGCCACACCTAGGTGTGACAGCAGCTCTGCTCTGTCTCAAGTGAATGCCAGCACATGTGGTGTAGTGCTGCCCTGTGGGAGGTCTGCAAGGATAACTGAGAATGCTTACAAAAGCAAGCAAAGCTATCCAGACATTCTCTTTGAGCAGGTTTAGTGTCTCTGGTTTTTATTACTAAAAAAAAATAATAATTTTATCTTTTTAAAATAGAATGCTGCTCTCAAATACTAACTTCTCTTTGTCCTTTCTATCAGCCTTATATTTGTGTTTTCTTGAAGTTCCTTGAGTTTTTCTCCCATTAATGTTTCTTTCCTATTCTTGCAGTGTAGACACACAGCAGAAGAGCTCTTGCATTGTGCAGGCTGCAAGGGCCTGGGCTTCACCATAGTGTCTGGTTTCAGTTGTTTAAGTATATTCTAATTTTTCAACTAAAGCTATATAAAACTTGTAGATAAATAAGAATAAATTTCTAAATTAAAAAATACATTAGGTCAAATACGTGTGGTCTTTTTAAAGTCCAAAAATAGGGAGTATGCTTGACAGGTCCCACTTTCTTGTCCTGAAACAAAGCACATTTTGACTCAACTATACAGCTTCCTGAAAAAGCATCACACACTGAGAAACTGAGGGGATTCTAAATTAAAAGAATACAGAAACACACCATGGAACTGGCAAGGATGCTTCCTGTCTGTAGAGCATCAAACAAAGTTGTTTTATCTCCCACTTGTGTTTCTTTAATTGCCAATGCAATTATACTACAAGATTAAAAGAGCTGAGAGTTCTGGGCCTTTGTACTCCATCTTTCACTGGTCAGAAATAACTGAGCAGAGTCCCCATGGCCAGCAGACTAGTAAGCTGAGAAGAAGCTTCTCCCAGGTAGGCAACTGGAAATCTATAGAATTTAAACTTGACAGTAAGTTTTACTTGGTTACAGAGATTGAAATATAATGGGCTGCTTAAAGGATATTTTTTCGTTACTGCAAGAATAATCACCTAGAACAAAACTAAAAAACATAAAATGCATTCCATTTTGAAAAATTTTGCAAGTAACAGAAAAGTATTTATGTTGATTGTTGGGACAGTGAGTCCAGCAAAGTCCACAATTAACTTTTTCTTCCTATACTAATGGTTTTTAACACTCATAATAAGAAGTTACTCACAGATGTACTCTGAACGAATATTATTTAACATTTATGTTTACAATATTTTTAAGCTTAATTTGAAATATACTTTACAAAAAATTAACAGATCATAATTTAAAAAAATATTTGATGAAAGATTATTCCTAAGATTCTTTCAAGGTTTACAAGTTTCTGGGGATATATTTATGCTATTAACAGAGCTGAGATAGGAGGTGAGAAAACACTGTGTACAGTGGTATGAAGCAAGAAATCATGCAAACTTGCTCAAGAAAGTTTTCACTATCTAGGACAATGAAAAGAAAGTAGAGCTAAAATATTGATGTTTTCTTCTGTCCTAGTTATTGATGGAACATAAGTAGATGTTAGAAAGCAGAATTGTGAATATTTGTTTCAGACTAAAATGACTTAGTTTGATCCTAAATATAAGCTATATACAAAGTGATGCTTTGGTTGTATCTAATAGGAAGACATCTGCCTTGACTTCTAGGTGTCACAAAAAATTATCACATATGACCAAGTTAAAGTGGTAATGTATTAAACACAAATCTACAAAATTTGTCACTACAGCACAAGTTCTGTAAATGAAAAAAATTTTTATTTTGAAATAATTACTGGTAAGCCAACATTTTATTTTCAAAGCTTCTGTTACCCAGAGTCTTTAAGAACAAATATTTGGCATTCCCTTCAGCATTAGCTCACAATTCAAAGGTCAAAACTATCTCAATCATTGTACAGTCACATGTTATGTGCTGACCATACCATGCCACTAACTTGCATCCAAGCTAAAGGTAGAAAAATAATATTAATATTCAATGTACTATACATATACCATGTGTTTAAATATTGTCACAAATATTACTATTTCATTTTAAAAAAGAATATTAGTCAGCCTTTGTGCCTACTTTTAGGAGCTACCAAAAGATGAAAACACTATATTTGGTCTTGGGCCTTTGGGTTCTTGCAGGATCTTTCCTGGTAAGTGTCCATAATCCCCAAGCCATATTCCCTTGTTAATTTTTAGTTCATAATTTTGTACATCATTTAACTTCCTGTTCTAATATATAGGAGATGAGTTGCTACTCTAGTACTTTAAGTTCAGCTTTGAAATTCAGCTTTAATTTAACAATCACAGAATGCTGAGGAGTGTCATGTTCAATTTTCAGACATGAAGCAGATTTTTTTACAGATAAATTACAAGGTTTCCAAACTACAGCAAATAAACAGGTAACTGTTTTTTGCCCTGAGTTTAAACCTGATTTACAACATTTTCAAGTTCTTACAAAATTATTAAACTGAGTTTTGACATAACAAATAATGTTACTTAACATCAACAAGTGCTGTTCCAAGGAAGTACTCCCTTGATATTCTAGGCAACATTAAGTCATTTACAGAAAGTGACTTCATGAATAGGGACTTACCATGACTAACAATATCTCACTAATAATCTGGCAGAATCAAGGATGTGGTAATATATATGAATGTCATTTTTCAAATATGGAAACATAGTTATTTCAACCATGCTTTAGAGTCATGTATTTTGTACTTGACAGAGGCAGGACCCAACTCCAGCCTTTACACTATAAACTACCCTTCTTCATCCCTTTGTCCTGTTTCCACCACCTTGAATTGCAGCTATCCAAAAAATAGAATCACATTAAACATATCTCTACCTCCCATCACTACTATGTAAACATACGCCTAAAAGTACAAACACTGTAGCATATTTTTCCATTTATTGGAATTAAAACCTAGAACAATCCTAAGCTGTTGAATGAGACAGACATTTCCCAATCCTGTAAGGCAACTACTTTCATTTGGAATTGATTTCACTGAATGACATTTTAGTCAAGGCTAAGATTCATGATAATTTTCTATCCCTTCAATAATATCTAAGCCTTCATCACAGACCTGGATGCGTACAACAAAGAGAGAAACATGTTTTTAGCTGACTTTCAAGATTTGAACACAAAAGCTTTCCCTATTGCTGCATAATAAATGACCACAAACAAGGATTTTAAAACCCTGTTTATCATGACATAGTCTGCACTTGTCTTAGTTGTGTGCTCTTCTCACATGCTCACAAGGCAGGAGAGGAACACTGAAGGAACACTCTGTTCCCTATTAACAGATCATCCTATTCACAGGACACAGAATTTTATCCCTTTGCTGCAGTATTGAACAGCCCCTACTGGTTTTTATTAATATTTTTAATTAACATAAAGTAACAAGATTCCATGTGGGATTTTCAAATTCTTTTTAGGTGAATTTTGCCACCACCAAGCTTCCAATCTCCTCTTTGTCACACTGGAAATTTTTCCATTAGTATTATTCTTTCTTCTTTGTTCTATTATATTCTCCATATTCTCCTTTAAAGCTTATTTTCCAATTTCAAAGAAAAATAAAATATGACAATTTCACAAAATGGTTTAAAATGGAAAATATTGAATACGCAGTAACTCATGCTCAGAAAAACAAATGACATGCATTCACACTTAGACTCTTAAATGTATGTTTTGAGGCCAGGGTAACTGCGAATAGAAACAAGGACACTAATAAATGGACCTTCTTGCTGGCCATGAGCAAGAGACCACTCAAATCTAGTATAGCCTAGTTGTCATATGATTTTCTCCAGTACAGAGAACCTTCATTATAAATGAATAGGCTGTTGGTTGCACCATGAAATCTATAGATTCTTCTACCTCCAGTTATAGAACTTGTATTTTTTATAGGGAAAGAATTATATTTTTATTATTTATTTCAAATGCTGCTTCCATTTTGGGGATGATAGAGAGTGATAGAGATCAAACTTATGACCTTGAACATACTAGCCAAGTACTTCAACATTAAGGTACACATTCATTCCAAATTGTCTACTTCTTGGATGTTTATTCTTTCTTTATTTTATTTTTTATTATGAATAAAGTCATATTTTTTATCCGTATATATCCTTTTTCAAGCAGCCTTCCCCTCCTGCACTTCCCAGGCACTCTCTCTTCTCCACATATCTTTAACACTTCCCAGAAATGACAGGAGGTCCCAAGGTCTCAACATGGCTTAGTTCAGCATCCATTCCTGGCAGATCCACTTTCCTCACCCCAACATTAAGACTGGGTCAGAAGTTCCACTGGAGAGAGGGGGACCCAATGTGCCGGTCCAAGATATTTCAGATCCCAAGCTTCACTAATTTTCCTTAATATCAATGAGCTCAACTCTCCTATAAAACATCACACACTAACAAGATGGATACAACAACAGAAGCCATCCTTCTGTTGCCTACAAGAAACACACCTCAACTACAAAGACAGACACAGACTTAGAATAAAGGGTTGGGAAAAGATTTTCCAGTCAAACAGTCCTAAGAAAAGAGCAGGGATTGCAATCCTAATATCTAAAAAAGTAGACTTTAAGCGAAAAGCAGTTAAAAGGAACCAAGATGGTCACTACTTATTCATCACAGGAAAAATTGGTCAAGAGGAGATTTCAATCTTAAATATTTATGCCCCTAATAAAAGGGCACCTACTTATGTAAAAGAAACACTGCTAAAGCTCGATTCCCACATCAATTCTTCCACCCTAGACTAACCCTTCGGACCCCACTCCAACTATAGGAACACCACACTCACTCTTGTGGAAGGGTGGACAAAACTGGATTTGCCAGGAGTGCAGACTGATCCAAGCATTAGTGGGTCAGTGGGACCATAGGACTGTCTGCTCCCTGCCCAGGGAGGGGATGGGGAGTTGCGGAGAAGTAAAATGACCTGATGTGGTTAGACGAGGAAGGGACCTTGAATAAGGATATACAGGGATGGAAAAAAAAATTCAGAGGGAAAGCTGAACACAAAGTAAATATATGTGTAGTAGTCTTATTTGCATTATCACCCTTGATAAGTTATGCTTATGATTTTTATCTTCTTTATAGTTATTGTTAACTTTTCAGCATTTTAAATTCATTTTACTTTTTTTGATAAATACAAAATAAATTTAAAAAAAAGAAATGCCACGTGGAAGCCCACTCTTTCTTACCTTCTACCCCCTTCTGTCTTCCTCTCTCTGTTTTTCTCTCTCCTGGTCTTGCCTGGGTACCTACCTCTTGGTAACTCTCTAAAATAAACTGTTGAATGACACCTGGAGGTAAGTGTATGTCCCCCCCAATGCACAACAAACTAACACCAGGGAAGAGTACAACTTTAATGATTTACCATTGCTAAAAATTTATAATCTGGGAGATTTTCAGCCATTTCTTCCTCCTGGAGAGAGAAGGGAGGCTCATAGACTCCTGAAATAAAAAATTGTACAAGACCCAGGAAGTTTCCAAATCTTACACGTTTTGAAAAACCCTCAGTGCTCTAGTGGGCTTCCTTCTTGCTGTGGTGAACACTGTGACCTGGGAAGAAACTTGTTTATTTCAGGTTACAGTCCGTGACTGCAGGTAGTGAGGGCAAGAGGCCAACTTGGGAACCTAGAAACTGGAACTGACACAGAAACCACAGAGTAATGCGGTTCAGTTTTAGCTCTCTAGCTCATGTGCAAATAGCTAACTTTTGTGACCCAGGACCACCTGCACTGGAGTGCTGTCACCAAAGTGAGCTGCGCACTGTCACATCAACTAGTAATTGAGAGAATGCCTTACAGACATGCTCACAGGCCAGTCAGATGGAGGCAACTTAAATTGTCTCTTCCTAATCATGTCACAAGTCTTCCTTGTGTCAGCTTGACAAACAAACCCATCACTGTTAAACTGTAACTTTACTTTTTACCCAAATCTCATGTTAATATACCAATATAAAACACAGCACACTTTCAAATATCTCATTGTCTTTATATTTTCAGCACTTTAAAAGTCCAATGTTGGGGCTAGATAGATAGCTCAGAGGTTAAGAGCACTGAATGCTCTTCCAGATGTCCTGATTTCAATTCCCAGCAACCACATGGTGGCTCACAACCATCTATAATGACATCTGGTGCCCTCTTCTGTACACTGTATACATAATAAATAGATCTTTTTAAAATCAATCAATAAAATAAAATAAAGCAAAAGAGCCAACTTAGTTAATTGGTGTCCAGCTCATTGAGTGTCTGGGACTTTTTGCCATCTCTAGTAAGCCACATTTAGAAACAGGTTTTGCTGTCATTAGATAAATTTCCAATGATCATTTGTCACTTTAAAACATTTGGCTAACAAGTTCCTAAGCATCAAGCTTTATATGCTCCAAGTACTCTCCCTACATGATACTTTCATCAATGTTAATGAAATTTGTTTCTTAATTTGTTCTATTGCAATAAAAATTTCATGAAAATTTTGCAACATGGGAACCTGTAATTTGAGTCAACTTAAATATGCAAATAATGGCTATGGTAACCCACATATATGGCCCCAGAACAATATAACTCTTATCCACTTAAGCAGAAGGGTCATTGTAGTGTCTCCTTTAGGAACGTGAAGTTTTAGGTGTAATTCAGGAAATATATCACTGTAAATAATACTTTTGAACACTGTGATGATCTGTTACTCGGATCAGTTTCATAAAAATCTAATTGGCCAGTAGCACGGCAGGAATTATATTCTGGAAACCAAACTAGGAAAATAATGGGAGAAGGGCAGTGACAGAGGACACTCCAGACAGCCTCTGAAGAAGCCACAAGTATAGAAAATGAGGTCACAAGCCATGACTCATGTGGCAAAGAATAATTAAGAAATTACTGGTTCATTAAAATGGTAGAGAAAACTTGTAAGGAGTGCGAAAAGATGACTAAAAAATTGTAATTAATATTAAGCCTGTGAGGGATTGTTTGAGATAAACTGTAGGAAAGGAAAATTACACCTACTAGGAAACTTCCACTGTAGCCCTGCAATAAAATGTAGCAAAGTCTTTTTTCCATTATCTGAGACATCCTTGTTTGGAATGTCTTTGGATCAATCTTCATGGAATATGATAGGCTGTTCTCAACTCAATTCATGAATTTGTTGCTTCTACCCTAACTTCCAGAATTACCAACTGAGTGGATGGGACACAGATAGAAAGATTACCAAATCAAATACAGTCTAGACAACTGGTTGCCAAAGTATGAGTCATAAACTCCTTGTCAGATCTCAAACTCCAAAAATATTACATTATAAGGCATTATAGTAGCAAAATTGCAGTTATGAAGTAGCAACAATAATAATTTTATGGCTGGGAGTCACTGCAACATGAGGAGGTTCATCTAAGGACCACAGCATTACAAAGGTGGAAATCCACTTCTCTGGACACTATGGAGCAGTTCCCATAACAACTGTGTGATAGTAGGAGACTCTGCCCCACTTAGAAGACCTAGTTAAACATACCATTCTTAAGAAATGATCAGTACACTCCTGAAACTGGAAAAAGTTCTCACATGTTTAAAGATAACATTTGTATTAAGAATGTATTTTGTGTACAATACACAATAATCCTAACATATTTTGTCATAATAAATTATTGACATTCATATTCTTTTCATGATGCTAGGCATACTCTAATATCATTTTTGTTTCATCTCCTTTTTGTCTACTGATTTATATAGGAGTAAAATAAAAGTAAGCTTTTTTATGTTTCTTCATCTTTCAAATTTTCAATTATAATGAAATCCTATTTATGACAATAAGACTATAAATAAAAATTTTTAATATCATTCTGAAGAAAAAATAATTTAAGGCAGAGAATCACCCTACCACCAATGTTTGGAAACCAAATGTTTAGCAACAAATGTCTACCTCCACTTATCTCTTTAGAAATAATTGTTTATCTACAAGAGCAGTTAAATGTGTTTGGCTCTGTGAAATGATATCCATCCATGAACATCAAAATCTTCCTGAATCTTTCATAGAAAAGTATCTCTTTATTAATTAATAGCTAACAACTATTATGAAATTATAAGAGGCAATATCACTTTCTTTTTCTTTAATCAATGGTGTTCATGGAGAAAAAAGATAATCATCTGGATTTTTCAAATGACAAATTTCCTGTCAACTCTTCCATTTCTAATTCACATGGCATTCACACATGGGAATCAAACACAGATACACTGGGTATGTGATACCAGCAAACATTGACTATGGTGACCTACCACACTCATTCAGTCTAACCCACTCCTAGATAATAGAGAGAGTCATAGAAAAAAACAAACAAGGAAACGTTACTACCTCCACTGAACTAAAATGAATTAAAACCCATAGCAGAAGTTCATGAGAATTTTAAAAACTTCCTTCTCTATTTCTCATTCTTTTCCATTTCTTAAATCCATCATCTTGTAATTTTCAAAACATTTGAATTCTGAAGAATAATAAGATACTTTACTTTAAAATTACCATCAATTTCCATTAACAAAGTTATGTATCAAGTTGAAAATATATTTATAGTACCTATTTCACACATACCATACAATCAGCTTCACTACTATACATCCAGATCTTGGAAGCAGGAGAGAGCAATTGCAGAGTAGACACTCTTCATAAATCATTAAAATCGCTGTATATTGCTTATTTTCTTTACTATATTCACAAATAAAGTAAAAATCGTGGTAAAAAGTCATGAGAAACAAAATTGTCATAAGAATAAATCACCCCTTTAATAAAATTAATTCATCCCAAGGCTGAGTGACACATGAGATTTTCAGTAAAATTTCACCTTGTGGGAATTCTTCTAGCCTGGGAAACATATAACTCTGTGTTAATTCTACATTTCAGAACAATAGTCCCTAATTAGTGTGCTTTTTCTCTCAATATTTCTAACATAATCAACAAGACATTTGCATGATGAAAATGAATCCCATTAAGTGGACAAAAATTGATTCATAGAGAAGGATGGCAGTCACAGGTATATCCACAATTAATAGCCTCTGACCACTATGTTAACAATGAAGGACTTGATTCTAATGCAATTAGAATCTTAAATATTAGAAAGCTATTATTTTAAATGCTGAACGAATGAAATCAAATGGTGTTTATGAAATTGCTAAAATGTAGCATTAATGAACCAACACATTAAAATTTTTCTGAAATAAAAGTGAAGATAAATATTTCTAAGGTATTATGTAGATATGGATAATAAACTACAAAAAATTAAATTCTACATGGAAAGAACATGTACTCCAATATCAAAAATTTTCAATAGTTTTTTTCCCATATTAATCCATATAACAAAAAATTTATTATGGACCAATTTTGAGAAACACTTCTTTATTAACTATTAGGGTTGAGAATAGCAGTGATGTTTTACTTCCTTTATCTTTTACCAAGATTCTACACAAAGGCATTTGTGATAAGCCTCCATCCACTAATTAACTATGGAACCAGGTAGACGAATTGCATAATTTTAAAGTAAAATTTACAGGCATATTTCAGTTCATAACTTCCAGAACAATTACTGATTTGGGTTTTATTTTTCAGTTTGTTTTCTCTCTGAAGTCTAGTCATATCTCAAAATTAAACCACTTAAATCCAAATCTCCTGAATACATAAAAGCTTTGGATTAGAAAGGAAAGAAGAAGGTGTCTGAGAATTCCAAAGCACCTGACCATTTGACCCAGACATTCTGTCCTCATGGTCCCCAGTTTGCACAAATCCATAGAACCTCATTATGTAGTCATCTTTCTAGTGGAAACCTTAGTGACTTTCTGGAAGCAAAAAGCACTGTTCTTCACACTTATGTTCATATTATAGTCACTCGCTGGCCCTCCATTCCACTATCACACATCTTCCCAACTGTAGAAGGACCAACATTGCAAATCTTCCACATCTGGCCCCCTGCTATAGTTGCCGTAACAAAAATCTTCCACTGTTTCTGGCAGCAAAAACACATTTGCCAATTCAATCTCCCCTTTAAGGACCTTCTAGAAAAAGACTTCCACAAATGTTAAGTACCAAGAATCATACTACCCCAAATGAGGCAGGTGACCATACCCTATCTGCTTCAAATAACACCACCCTGATGGCTACAAGAAACAAAACATCAAATGCTATACTCAGCATGTCCCCAGCTGCTACAGGCAACAACACTAAATGTTACAAATGTTCACACACCTGCTATTGTTGGCAACAGTACAGCCATCTTGGCTTTAAAACTGTCTGAGATGATAAATACACCAAAGTACAAAACATGGCAAATTAATGTAAATACAATTTCCTATGTATTTTATGACAATGTGTATGCATGCATACACATGTGTATGATTGTGTGTGTATATGTGTATGTATGTGACATGACTTTGCTTGGCACATTCAGTATAAAGATTAAAACACAAATAATAAATGTTGCCTATATTAGAATTGTTTTCTTTTGTATTTGAAGAACTCCAGTAGATACTAACAATTTCAGTCTTATCTATATGCACTGCTGTGTGGTCACTATAGAAAGAATAAGCTAAAAATTTAATATTCCAGCATGAGCATTGACTTTCTATTTTAAAACTAAAATATTACAAATAATGCTGCTATGAACACAGTTGAGCTAATAACTTTGGAGTGTGAATGTGCCTCTTTAGGGTATACACCCAGAAGTGGTATTGCTGGGTCCTTGGGGAGATTGATTCTCAATTTTCTGAGAAACTGCCATATTGCATTCCAAAGTGACTGAACAAGCTTACAATCCCACCAACAATGGAGGAGTGTCCCACTTGTTCCACATCCTCTCCAACATAGGCTGTCATCTGTGCCTTTTATCTTAGCCAATCTAACAGGTGTTAGATGGTATCTCAAAGTTGTTTTGATTTGCATTTCTCTGATGGCTAAAGATGAAGAGCACTTTTTCAGGTGCCTTTCAGCCATTCGTAGTTCCTCTTCTGAGAATTCCCTTTTTACATCTGTACCCCATTTTTTGACAGGGTTATTCAAGGTTTTGAACTGAAGAATGGATTAACAAACTGTGGTACATCTACACAATGGAATACTACTCAGCAGTAAGAAAAAATGATATTCTAAAATTCTCAGGCAAATGGATGGATTTGGAGAATAGCCTCCTGAGCCAGGTATCACAATCTCAGAAAGATAACCAGGGGATGTACTCACTCATTAGTGGTCTCTAAACAAACAAACAAGAAAAAAAGCCAAGCATGCCCAAGCTGCAATCCACAACCACTGAACAGCTTGGGATCCGAAACACCCTGGACTGACCCTTCGGACCCCACTCCAACTATAGGAACACCACACTCACTCTTGTGGGAGGGTGGACAAAACTGGATTTGCCAGGAGTGCAGACTGATCCAAGCATTATTGGGTCAGTGGGACCATAGGACTGTATGCTCCCTGCCCAGGGAGGGGATGGGGAGTTTCGGAGAAGTAAAATGACCTGATGTGGTGGGAGGGGGAAGGGACCTTGAATAAGGATATACAGAGATGGGAAAAAAAATTCAGAGGGAAAGCTGAACACAAAGTAAATATTTGTGTAGTAATCTTATTTGCATTATCACCCTTGATAAGTCATGCTTATGATTTTTATCTTCTTCATAGTTATTGTTAAGTTTTCAGCATTTTAAATTTATTTTACTGTTTTTTTTTGATAAATACAAAATAAATAAAGAAGAAAAAAAACTAAAATATACTTATTTTTCTTAAAAGCTACTTTTAATTAAATTCATAGCAAATTGTTTAGGGCATTCCATTAATCCCAGCAGTTAGAAGACAGACAGGTTAATCTTTATGAGTTCAAAAGGAGCCTCTCTACAACCTGAATTCTGGAAAAATAAGGGATATATTGTGAGACCTAGTATTGGTAGGAAGATTGGTAAAAAACTTTGCTACAGAAGAATTTTGTGTGACTCAGTCCTTGGTTGCTTGTGCCAAACTCTATAATCTTACCTCATGGCTAATTATATCAAACTAAGCAGCACTATAAAATTACTGTCATCACTGACATACTGCAGACAGCACAAGGAAGCAAGCAGAGAATAATCAACTACCTCTGATAACACAGCGAGAAAGGAATGACCGTTCACACTAGACTTTGGTGTAATTAGCAGACTGATGGTTCACACCAGGTCACAATAGTTTAAGTGAAGAGTAATTATTGGAGCTCAAATTCATCACTTCTCAGTGAAGATAATTAATAAAAATTTAAAGATATAGGGAATGAAGACTCTATATGGGAAGCTTCAGAAATGTTTTTTTCTCACCTTTCTGTTCAAATTATTATAGAAGTTTCTTGATGTTATTATTGTGACTATTATTTATTTTACCCAATTTATTCAGCTGTAACACTAGCTTGATAGACACTAGTCTGCTATATTTAACTGTAATAAATTCTCTATAGCATAAAACTGTTTTATGTTTGAAACATTTTTAAGAAAATAATTGTTTCACTAGTTTTGTGTTTTGAATGTTGATTAATAGCAATAAAGTACTGTGGGTGTTTCCTGGTATCCAGAATGATCCATATTACATTGGAAGTCCAAGCATTGGTCCTTTTTCTGTGCTGTTCTGAAACCATGTTGATGTCTGTGGCCTGTGCTATGAAAAATTTTCTGTGTTAATGTCCCTTGTACTTTCTGTCATTTGAGATCTTGTTCATTAGACACTCCACACTATAAACTGTCCCAAATTCAGTCCTTTCTACCACTCAAACTTCATGTCCTGCTTTTATTCTTTAAATGATTCACTACATCTTATTTGTAATGTCCTTAAACTCTAGAGTGGGCTCATCCCCTGAGTCATGGTCAAACTACAAGAAGACATAACATTAACATCCTTTACAATCTAAAACCTGTCCATATTTTCTCAGTGATAGGTCAAGCAAATAATTGTATCGTATAAAGGCAATAATAAATAAATCAGCCACATTTAAGAGATATTTTTAAAATAAAAGTTTCTTCCTAAGAAATCTGTTTCTTTTATATTTTGGGTTGTGAGCTTTGCTGGGGAGGAGATAAAGTGATATAGAGAAGAGAGGGTGACTGGGAGGGGTGGAGGGAGAAGGGAGCTTTAACAAGAATATATGCAAGTAAAAAATATGACTTTATTCATAATAAAAAAAGAAATCAGTTTATTTCCATTGAAAGATATTGTTTTGACTCCTTTATAACTTTGTTAAAAGGAGATGAAGACGATGGCTCTCAGGTTGTAATGTTAAACTGCAATTGAGTGTCTAATTATCTGCTTGCAGCTCCCTTATAAAGTAGCCATTTTAAAAATGTTATAAAGCTATTATTGATTTTACATACCAACCTCAATGACCTGTATCTTCACTCCTCCTGCTCACGCAGCAGCTTGCCACACTAATCAACACCCATGGACTACTAAGAAAAGGTACAGAATCCCATGGAATTTCAGTGTAAGTGTGGCATATCAAGTTGAGACATGTCCTAACTCCTCCCCCCATATCTAGTCTGATCAAGGTATCTATCTCTTTATAGTGATAGACCCCAGACTCAGGGTACTATCCTTGGGAAGGGGGGACCCAAGAACCCAGACTCTAGGCCGTTGTAGTATAAAAGCATGAGAGGTTTATTTCGTCTGCAGAGGGGCTACCTCCCTGCCTCAGGAGCACGGGAGTAGCAAGGGAGAGGCAATCCCATATCTCTTTTAAAGGTTAAGACCATAAAATCACCATAGCAACTGGGGAAACACATGATTGGTCACTTTAAAGGTCATACTTCAAAGTCATAAGGTTGCTCACAGTAGTCATGGGGTTGCCTTAAGACCAGCTGGTTAGGGAGCTTTTACAACCGGGTGTTGGTCACTGCTATTCTGCTTGGAACTTCTGGTATTTTAATCACAGGTTCGACCAGACCCTTATGTCCTATCTAAGTTGATTACGGCTATCTGGGCTGGGTCACTCTGTTTCCTGGGACAGACTTTTAGACTTTTAGTTCCTTGTTCTCATGGCAGGTGCTCTGCTGAATACCTGAATTGAATGCCTGGGTCAAGCAATAGAACCAAGGGTCCTTCAATAGAATATGGATACAACCAGTTTGTGAAGCAGTGTATGAGGTAAATACTGGTCCCATTAACAATGGTATCACAAACTGCCCAAACCTCATAACAGAAATCCACATTCAGAGGGCATAATACAGGCCCAATCAGGTTCTCCACATATCAATGCAGATTCAGATAGCTCCCAGTATCTTAGGTCAGCTGTCTCAGTGGGTTTCCTCAATATGACCTTGACCTTTCCCCATATAATCCCTCTGCCCTCCCTTCAACTGACCTGGAAGCTTATCCCAGGGCTTAGGTGTGAATCTCCACATCTAATTCCATCGGTTGCTAGATGAAGGGTCTATGATAACAATTAAGAGGTCATCAATTTGTTTACATGAGAAGGCCAGTGTAGATAAAATTACAATAATATTAGTCCCTATGCATTCTAACTATTTTCTGTTTCACAAGAGTGACTTTTCTGATAAGAGATAGAATCTCTCAAGATTTCCTTACTACTGTGATTGGGTAAAGAGAGGGAGAAAGCCAGTTTCTTTGACTCCAAAACCAATTTTATTTATAATCAAAGCAGGACCACTATTTTGGGGGAGGGGATTTCTAAATTTTACATTTATTTAATGGTAATATTATTTTTTTAAATTTTTATTATCAATAAAGTCACATTTTCTGTGCATATCTGTATTCCAGGTCCGTTCCCAATCCCACACCCTCCAGTCACTATCTTTTCTCCACAACTCCCCATCTCCTCCCCAGCAAGGGCAGGTGGTCTCAAGGTTCCAATATTGCTCAGTTCAGTATCCAGACCTGACAGATCCAGTTTCCTCACCCCAACATCAAGACTGAGTTAGGTATTCCTCTAGAGGGAGTGGGATCCAAGGTGTCAGTCCAAGATGTTTCAGATCCCAAGCTGTTCAGTGATTGTAATATGCAGCTGGACATAATTTGCTTTTTGCTTTTTTTATTTTTACAAGATTTATTTGTGAGTTCATGGAGGTCAGAAGATGGCACTGGAACTGGAGCTATGGAAGATTATCAGCCTCCATATCAGGGCTGGGAATAGAAACCAGCTTTCCTGGAAGATGAGTCATTGTTCTTAACCACAAAGTCATCATTTTTTAAGAGTATACTAATGTGTGAGTACATCCCCTGCTTATCTTTCTGGATTTGAGATACCTCGCTCAAGAGGATATTCTCCAAATCAATTCATTTGCCTGAAAATTTTATGATCATTTTTTCTTACTACTGAGTAGTACTCCATTGTATAGATGTACCACAATTTGTTAATTCATTCTTCAGTTGAGGGGCATCTAGGTTGTTTCCATGTTCTTGCTATTATGAATAATGCTGCTATGAACATAGTTGAGCTAATGCCTTGGAGTGCAACCGTGGGTCTTTAGGGTATACACTCAGAAGTGGTATTGTTGGATCCATGGGGGATTGATTCATAGTTTTCTGAGAAACCACCATATTGCACTCCAGAGTGGCTGAACAAGCTTATACTCCCACCCACACTGGAAGAGTGTTCCCCTTGCTCTGCACCCTTTCCAGCATTGGCTGTCATCTGTGTCTTTTATCTTAGCCTGTCTGACAGCCTGTCTCAAAGTTGTTTTGGTTTGCATTTCTCTGGTGGATAAAGATGTTGAGCATTTTTTCAATGCCTTTCAGCCATTCATAATTCTTCTACTGAGAATTCCCTTTTTTGTTCTGATCACCATTTTTTGATTGGGTTATTCAAGATTATGGGCTCTAGTTTCTTGAGTTCTTTATGTATTTTAGAGATCAATCCTCTGAATAACAGGAAAGCCAGAATTGCCAAAACAATTTTACTCAACAAAAGAACCTCAGAAGGCATTAGCATCTTGGAAATCATGTTACACTCTAAAGCAACAGTAACAAAAGCAGCCTGATACTGGCATAAAAACAGACTTGTGGATCAAGGGAATAGAATTGAGAATCTGAACATTAACTCAAAAAACTATGAACACTTGGTCTTTGACAAAGAGGAACAAAATATTCAATGGAAAAAACATAGTATCTTTAACAAATGGTGTTGGCATAGCTGGTTGGTAGCATGCAGAAAAATGCAAATATATCCAATTCTGTCACCCTGCACAAAGCTCAAATCCAAGGGGATCAAAAATGTCAACATAAACCTAGCCACTCTGAACTTGATAGAAAAAAGTGGAAAATACCCTTCTTTTTTTTTTCTTCTTTATTTATTTTGTATTTATCAAGAAAAAGAGTAAAATGAATTTAAAATGCTGATAAGTTAACAATAACTATGAAGAAGATAAAAATCATAAGTATGATTTATCGAGGATGATAATGCAAATAAGATTATTACACATATATTTACTTTGTGTTCAGCTTTCCCTCTGAATTTTTTCTTTTTCATCCCTGTATATCCTTATTCAAGGTCCCTTCCCCCTCCTGCCACATCAGGTCATGTTTTTTTCTTCTCCACAACTCCTCATCCTCTCCTTGGGCAGGGAACAGACAGTCCTATGGTCCCACTGACCCAATAATGCTTAAATCAGTCTCCACTCCTGGCAAATAAAGAGCTCAAGAATCTAGAGCCCAACACCTTGAATAATCCTATCAAAAAATGGGGTACAGATCTAAAAAGGGAATTCTCAGCAGAGGAACTGCCAATGGCTTAAAGGCACCTGAAAAAGTGCTCTTCATCTTTAGCCACCAGAGAAATGCAAATCAAAACAACTTTGAGATACCACCTAACACCTGTTAGTTTGGCTACGAAAAAAGGCACAGATGACAGCCTATGTTGGAGAGGGTGCGGAGCAAGGGGAACATTCCTCCATTGTTGGTGGGAGTGTAAGCTTGTTCAGCCACTTTGGAATACAATATGGTAGTTTCTCAGAAAATTGAGAATCAATCTCTCCAAGTACCCAGCAATACTACTTCTGGGTGTATACCCTAAAGAGGCACATTCACACTCCAAAGGTATTAGCTCAACTATGTTCATAGCAGCATTATTTGTAATAGCAAGAAACTGGAAACAACCTAGATGTCCCTCAAATAAGAATGGATTAACAAACTGTGGTACATCTACACAATAGAATACTACTCAGCAGCAAGAAAAAGTGATATCCTAAAATTCACAGGCAAATAGATGGATTTGGAGAATATCCTCCTTAGCGAGGTATCACAAACTCAGAAATATAAGCAGGGGATGTACTCACTCATTAGTAGTCTCTAAACAAACAAACAAGAAAAAAGCCAAGCATGCCCAGGCTGCAAACCATGACCACTGAACAGCTTGGGATCCGAAACACCCTGTACTGACCCTTCGGATCCCACTCCAACTATAGGAGCACCTGACTCACTTTTGAGGGAGGGGGGAAATATCCTTCTAAAAACAGGCATAGGTGATGCCTTTTATATATAACACTAGTGGCACAGACACTAACAACAACATTCAGTTAGTGGAACCTCCTGAATTCAGGAAGCTTCTGTAAGGACACTGTCAATAGGACAAAAGGACACCCTACAGAATGGGAAAAAATTTTCACCAAGCTTACAAGTGATAGGACCACATTTTTTTTTTTTGGAAAAAAAATAATGATATAGATGTATTTTGTTGGGATTCTATGTGCTTTACTTCTCCTTAAGCTCCTTGTCCTTGATTATCCTGAACTGTACCTTTGTGGTTTTTTTTTTTATTTTTTTTTGTTTTATTCTTTTTTTTCTTTATTTATTTTGTATTTATCAAGAAAAACAGTAAAATGAATTTAAAATGCTGAGAAGTTAATACCTATAAAGAAGATAAAATCATAAGCATGACTTATCAAGGGTGATAATGCAAATAAGATTGCTACACATATATTTACTTTGTGTTCAGCTTTCCCTCTGAATTTTTTTTCCATCCCTGTATATCCTTATTCAGGGTCCCTTCCCCCTCCCACTACATCTTGTCATTTTTCTTCTCTGTAACTCCCCATCCCCTCCCTGGGCAGGGAGCGGACAGTCCTATGGCCCCACTGACCCAATAATGGTCAGTCTCCACTCCTGGCAAATCCAGTTTTGTCCACCCTCCCTCAAGAGTGAGTCAGGTGTTCCTATAGTTGGAGTGGGGCCTGAAGGGTCAGTCCAGGGTGTCTCTGATCCCAAGCTGTTCAGTGGTTGTGGTTTGCTGCTTGGACATGCTTGGCTTTTTTCTTGTTTGTTTGTTTGTTTAGAGACTACTAATGAGTACCTTTAATCGTTTGATGATGCTTTTAATTTTCCATTTCAGTGCTGTGTCTGGAAATTTCTCTAGAGAGTTATTATTAGAAACATTTCTATATGACTGGTAGAGTTTACAGAGGAGATGCTGACTTGGTTTTTCCAAATGTTTGCTTTTTGTCCTGAAATCTGTGCATGTGGACTTTATAGTGATTTCTAAATCTCATCCCAAAAGAGGCTGTGGTGAAAAAGAGATGATGTACAATTGAGTTTGGCCTAGAGGTTAGAGATGGCTAAGACTAAAATCATGTGGATAGTCTTAGCTGCCCAGAAACACGCAATGTGTGTCCCAGTTTATATCTGGCCGAGAAGAGGAGTTGGATATAGCACTGGAGAGGAAATGTAATATTATTGTATTGTACACAATAGTGTTAGTACAGATGGGTAGGTACCACACCATCTCTGCGTATTCCTGAATCCTCCACTTAGAAGTTTATTGTTGATAAAAAAGTGTATCCTTCTTCTTCTTTACAATGTAGTATAATTTAGAATGTTTTAAACTTTCTGAAATAACCACATGATTAGGATAGTGTGAACTATTATCATAACTAACTCAGAATACAGGAAACTTCCCTGTGTCTTTATAACTTATGTGACACTACAGCTTAAAAAATTTGAATCAAAACTTCCAATGTAATTGTTCTATAGAAATATTACTAATCTTAATACTGCTTACTAACTTTAGTCTTTTTGATACAAAGATCTCAAGGTTTTAATATACAGAAAACTAGTGGTCACAATAGCCCTTAATGTATGCTTATTGATGGAATTATAATTTGTTTTCTTAATGGTTTCTTTATACATCCTTAAAAATACATTTCTCAATTTGCTTTGGAGGTAAAAACCTAATTCTTGTCCACTCAGCCACTCAGAAGGCATTGCTAGTTCAAGGACCAACAAGATTACAAGCAATGTTCAGCCTGAACTGAAAATAAAATGACCAGAAAGTATTAATTCCAGGGCATACACACTGCCCTTGGATCACTTCCCTGAAGTAAGCCAAAATTATTCTACTAAGTCTGTGTTGTATAAATATAAGATAAAATTCATGATAACACATGAGCAGATACTTGAAGGTCAAAAATTGTTATATTACAGCTTTAATATTTTACATTAAAATTAAATACAGATTATATAAAGAGATAATTCATTTATTTTAGAAAGTATATCTGATATTAGCATGGTACTCTGCTTGCTCTCTCTCTCTCTCTGTCTCTCTGTCTCTGTCTCTCTCTTACTCTCTTTGTGTTTGGTATTTGACAATTCTATTTTTTAAATTGCATTGTCATTTTTGTTTCTAAATTTTCCCAAGATTACATGAGAATTTTATTTTGAAATACTTGTATATTCTACATAATATTTAATTTTATAATGAAGTAGAAAATATGAGACTAACACATAAGAAAGATGGCCTACACAAATAATATTATGCTCTGGGAGTTTGTCTCCATTGTATTATTTAACTATTGTTTTTGTATTAATTTGTACTGTTTTCCTTCCTACTTTTTTCTTTCTGTTTGTGTAATAACTTGTTCTTTTATGTCTTTTTATATATTATTTGAAAAGAACATTCCTACCACTGATCCTCATCTGTTTCCTTTTCCCAATTTTCCCTTGAGTCTCCCCACAAAGTGTCCCTACCCATTGCTCATAGAGAATGGACGCCCAGGATGAATCAATAAGACCTGACAGACAAATGGAGTTGAGGTAGGAACAAGCCCCTCACCCCAGTACCAAGGCTCAGTAGAGAATGGGCTCAAAGAAGCCAGTTCAGGCACTAGGAATAAATTTTGGTCCCATTGCAAGAGGCTCCACAAACTGTCCATGCCATCTGTCATTGAAATTCAAAGAGTTTAGTTTAGTCTCATGGAGATTCCTCAGCTCACATTTCAGAAGTAGCCAGCTTCAAGAAATCTGGTCATCTGCATCTGTCTCTATGGGATTCTTCATCATGATATTAACCCCTTTGCTCATACAGTCTCTGCTACCTCACTTCAGCTGCACTGCAGGCTTACCACAGTGCTAAGCTATCAATCTCTATATCTGTTTCCAATACACATAGGATGAAGATTATATAATGACAATTAGAAAAATCATCAGTTTGATTATAGGAGAGGGTCCAGATTAGGAATTCTTTCCACTATTACTTGGAGAGTTAGATATTATCCTTGTGAGTTTTGGAGTATTTCTCTAGTACCTGATTTCTCTCAAACCCCACAATAGCTCCTTTTATAAAGATGTCTTTGTCATTGGGACAGTGATAGAGTGGGAAAACAGCAAAATAGATACCTTTTATTTCTTAAGAATGGCAATTTACTAGGCCCAGAAAGGACTTTTCAGTTACATAAAGCTGCATTATAAAACTTCAATTTCTTTTTCATGTTTCTTTCTAATCTTGAAGTGTGAACACAGAGTTGAAGAGCTGTTGCACTGGGTGGGAGGCTGGAAGGTTCTGGGCTTCAATATATTGTCTTGGTTTAATTCCTTTAAGTATATTTTATTTTTATACAAAAGCTATATAAAATTTAGGATTAAACAGGATAAATTTCTGTATTAAGTGGGACCTCCTGAAACTGAGAATCTTCTGTAAAGCCAAAGATACAGTAAATAAGAAAAAAGACAGCCTATAGAATGACAAAATATTTTTATCAACCCTACAAGTGACAGAGGACTGAAATCTCAAATATATATAATCGTCAAGAAACTAGATCCCAAACCCTAAATAAACCAATTGAATAATAGAGTTCAGAACTAAAAATGAAATTCTTAGCAGAAGAATCAAAAATTGCTGAAGGCACTTGAAAAATGTTCAACATCTTTAGTCTTCAGAGACATGCAAATAAAAACATCTTTGAGATACCTCCTTACACCTCCCAGAATGTCTAAGATGTAAAACACAGATGACAGCCTTGTGCTAGAGAGGATGCAGAGCATGAACACTCCTCCATTGTTGGAGGGAGAATAAATGTGGCAGTTTCTCAGAAAACTGAAATCAATCTACCTGAGTATCATGCAAAATCACTATTGGGCATTTACACTAAAGCTGCAACTCGCACAGCAGAAGCATTCACTCAACTAGGTTCATAGCATCATCATATTCATAAAAGCAAAAAACTGGAAACAATGTAGATGCCCCTCAACTGAAGAATGAATTAACAAACTGTGGTACCTCTTCACAATGGAGTACTACTCAGCAGTAAGAAAAAATGATATCATTAATTTGCAGGCAAATAGATGGATTTGGAGAATATCCTCCTGATCAAATTATCACAAACCCAGAAAGAAAAACAGAAAATTTACTGACTCATTAGTGGACTTTAAACAAAATCAAAGCATATCCAAGCTGCAAACCACAACTACTGAACACTTGGAATCTGAACCTTCATGGACAAGCACCTTGGAACCCATTCCCTCCAGAGGAACATCTGACTCAGTCTTGATATTGGGATGAGAAAATCGGACTTGCCTGAAGTGGATGCTGAACTAAATCTCCTTGGGTCCTCCTGCCCTATCTAGGAAGAAAATTAGGAGAAGTTTAGAAGAGAGATTAATTGAGATAGGTCATGAGAAGGAATGGAATTTGAACAAGGGAAGACATTGATAAAAATTAAGACTTTATCAAAATATATATACATATAGCAGAAAAGCAATTCATGTTTCCTTCTTTAAAATTATGGGAAAGTGTGCACCAAGAATCACAGTTTCTTATGCTGAAACAAAAGCAGATTTGACACCGTGTACAGTTTCCTGAAGAAGCTGCATACACTGAGAACTTAGTAGAATCAGGAATGAAAAGAAGGCAGAAACACACCATGTAACTGGCAAGGTTTCTTCCTGTCTGTGGATTATCCACCAACATTATTTTTATCTCTGAATTGTTTTTCTTTTTATGCCAATAAAATTATACTACAAGATATAAAAGAGCTGAGAGTTTTCAGACTTTGTTCTTCATCATCCACCACTCATAAATAACTGACCAGAGTCCCCCTGGCCAGCAGACTAGTCAGCTGAGAAGATGCTTCTCCAAGGTAGGTACCTGGAAATATGAAAGCTATTAACTTGACATTAAATTTTGCCAGGCTGCAGAAAGAGAATCTTAATGGTCTGTTTATAGGATAGTCTTTTTCATCACTGCAATAATAAAGAAACTACAAGTTAAAAAAATGTATCACATTGGAAAAATTTTTCCAAGTAACAGATAAGTATTCCTGTTGATCACTTGGAACAGTGGGTAACTTTCATTCTACTCCTTGTCCCTTATGGTTCTTTAACATTAAGAATGATAAGTTACTCTCAGAGGTACTCCATAGTGGAAGTAGTCTAACATATATATTTACAATTAATTGCTTTATTGATAGGCATCTTATGAAATATATCTAGTGAAAAACCAAAAGGTCAAAGTCATTCATATGTCTAGTGAAAAATTGTTCCTATGATTTGTATTGTTCAGCGGCCATATTAACACTATTAGCACAGTTGTCTGTGGGAGCTGAGAGGTCACTGCAAATAGTGTTATGAAGGGAAAAACTTGGGTAATTGAGCTTCACAAACTTATCACAAACTTAAAATACTGAAAAGAAAATAGAGCTAAAATATTATATTCTCTTCTATCCTACTTATTGATGAAACATAAGTGGATGTTAGAAAGTAGGTCTGTGAACATTTGATGTGGAATCCCGCAATTATGAAACATATACCTTGTTTGATGCTACATGTAAGCTATAAACTAAATGATGCTTTGCCCTTTGATTATCTTCTAGGCATCATGAAAAAGTAAGTTTCTCACATATGACTAGTTAAATAGGTAATATATTAAACACAAATTTACATAAGTCTAATATAATAAAATTATAAATGAAAAATATCTATTTCTGAATAATTTCTGCTAATTCAATTTTTTTTACTTAAAGTATCTTTTATTATATTTTTCTTTTCTCAAAGTTCTTTCTTTCTTTTTTTCATTTGGAGAATTCTTACACTTCTTTTGTTTATAATGAATAAACTCACATTTTCTATCCATGTATGTCCTTATTCAAAGTCCCTTCAGCCTCCCAAGCAGCCAGTCACACTCTCTTCTCCACATCTCCCCATCTCCTCCGCAGGAAAGGGATGAGGTCCAAAGGTCCCAATATTGCTCAGTTCAGCATCCAGTCCTGGCAGGTCCAGTTTCCTCCCAAATATCAAGAGTGAGTCAGGTGTTCTTCTAGAGTGACTGGGTTCCAAGGTGTTTTAGATTCCAAGTTGTTCAGTGGTTGTGGTTTGCAACTTGCACAAACGTTGCTTAATTCTTTTTGGTTTAGAGTTCACTAAAGAGTGAGTATTCCCCTGCTTCTCTTTCCAGGTTTGAGATTCGTTGTCCAGGAGGATATTCTCCAAATCAATCCATTTGCCTGCAATGTTTAGGATATCATTTTTTCTTACTGCTGAGTAGTACTCCATTGTGTAGATGTACCACAGTTTGTTAATCCATTCTTCAGTTGAGGGACATCTAGATTGTTTCCAGGTATTTGTTATTATGAATAATGCTGTTATGAACATAGTTGAGGTAATACATTTGGAGTGCCAATGTGTGTCTTTGTGGTATACATCTAGAAGTAGTATTGCTGGATCCTTGGGGAGATTGATTTCCAGGTTTCGGAGAAACCACTATACTGCATTCCAGAGCGGCTAAACAAGCTTACACTCCCACGAACAATGAAGAAGTCCTCCCCTTCCTCTGGAACCCCTCCACCACAGGCTGTCATCTTTGTCTTTCATCTTAGCCAATTTGACAGGTATAAGGTGGAATATCAAAGTTGCTTTGATTTTCATTTCTTTGAGGGCTAAAGATGTTGAGCACTTTTTCAAGTTCTTGTCAGCCATTCCTTATTATTCTGCTGAGAATTCCCTTTTAAGTTCTGAACCCCATGTTTTGATTGGGTTTTCAAGGTTTTTGGCTCTATATTAATGAATTTTTTATATATTTTACAAACCAGTCCTTTATCACTTGTAGGGTTGATGAAAATCTTTTCCAGTTTTGTAGGCTTTTGTTTTGTCCTATTGACAGTTTCCTTGGCTTTACTGAAGCTTCTCAGTTTATGAGGTCCCACCTATTGATTGTTGTTCTTAGAGTATATGCCACAGGTGTTATATTTAGAATGTGTTCACCTATGCCAATTAGTTGGAGGGTATTTCCCACTTTCTTTTCTATCATGCTAAGTGTAGCTGGATTTATGTTGAGGTCTTTGATCCACTTGAATTTGAGTTTTGTGCGGGGTGACAGGTTTGGATCTATTTGCATTTTTCTACACACTACCAACCAGCTATGCCAACACCATTTGTTAAAGATACTATGTTTTTTCCATTGAATATTTTGGGCCTCTTTCTCAAAGATCAGGTGTTCATAGGATTTGGGGTTAATTACCGGATCCTGAATTCAATTCCATTGATCCACAAGTCTGTTTTTATGCAGGTACCAGGCTGTTTCTATTACTATAGCTCTATAGTATAATTAAAGTAGGGGATGGTGATGCCTCCTGAGGTTCTTTTGTTGAGCATAATTCTTTTGGCCATCCTAACTTTCCTAGTATTCCAAATGAAGTTGAGTATTGTTCTTTCAAGGTCCATAAAATATTGTTTTGGGATTTTGATGGGAGGTGCATTTAATTTATAGATTGTGTTTGGTAGAATTGCCATTTTTATCATGTTGATCCTACCTACACAGGAACATGGGAGAGCTTTCCAATTTCTGACATCCTCTTCAATTTCTCTCTTCAGTTATTTAAAATTTGTGTCAAATAGATTTGTTACTTCTTTGGTTATAGTTACTCCAAGGTATTTAATCCTATTTGCAGCTATTATAAAGGGTGATGTTTCCTTTATTTCATTTTCAGCCCTTTTATTTTTAGTGTATAGAAGGGCTAGCTACTGATTTCTTTGAGTTAATCTTGTATCCTGCTACATTGCTGAAGGTGTTTATCAGCTGTAGAAGTTCCCTGGTAGAATTTTGTGTGTCACTTATGTATATAATCATATCATCTGTAAATAGAGATTGTTTCACTTCTTCTTTTCCAATTTGTATCTCCTTAATCTCCTTTTGTTCTCTTATTTTTTTAGCTAAAACTTTGAGAACTATATTGAATAGATAAGGGGAGAGAGTATATCCTTGTCAAAATCTTTAATATGAAAGTGTGTGGTGCTCTGAGTTTTCATGAAAATGTATCTGGCATTCTCTCAAGAGTCAGTTCACAAGGCAAATGTAAAAATAGCTCCATCAATCTACAATTAAATGTTGTGAACTGACCATACAAACCCAACTATCTAAGTACTAGGTAAGAGTAACAAATTTATTTTAAGACACACTGCACTATATATTTACCTTGTGTCACAAATAATGACATTTCAGTCTTAAGAGAAAAGATAATCAGCCATTGTGCTTATTTTCAGGACCTACCAAAAGATGAAAAGACCCTATTTGCTCTTGGGCCTTCGGGTTCTAGCAGAATGTTTCCTGGTAAGTACCACTAATTCCTACCTCTTTATTCTCTTGTTAATTTTTACTTCAGACATCTTAATATTATTTATTTGCATCACTTAATATATAAGGTGAAAATTACTGATAAAATAATACTCTAGTACTTTAAGTTCCATTATACATTCTGCCTTAATTAAATAGTCACAACAGGCTGATGAGTGCATATTCAATTATAAGGCATGAAGAGGAATTTTTAGTGGATGTATCATATGTGTTCCCATAGACCTGCAAAAGCACATGTAGAGCTTTTTGACTTGAACATAAAGCTAATTTTCAACATGTTCATGTCTTTAGGAAAGTCAGTAAGCTGGGTGTTAAAATACCAAATAAATGTTACTTAGTATTCAATGAGTGCTGTACCAAGACAAGCACTGCCTTTACAGTTTAGACAATATCAATTTTTTCATAGTAAATGACTTTATGAGCAGGGCCTTAGCCATGACTAACAATATCTCCGGATTATTCTGACAACCCAAAGATGTTGTTACTTATCTGAATTGCATTTTCATGTTTTATTATGAATAAAGTTATATTTTTTTCTCCATGTATTACTTTGTTCAGTGTTCCTTCTCCTTCCCACACATCCCAGTCACTCAATCTTCTCCCTACCACTTTTTCACCTCCACAGCTAGGGCAAGTTGTTCCAAGTTCTTATTGTTGCATAGTACAGCACCTATTCCCTGCAGATCCTATTTGCTCACCACAACATTAGGACAGAATCAGGTGTTCCTCTGGTGGGAATAGGTTCCAAGGTTTCAGTCTAAGAAGTTCCAGATCCAAAGCTGTTCTGTGGTTGAGGTTTGGGCTTGGACATGCTTTGCTTGATGATTTTTGATTAAAGTCTACTAATGAGTGAGTAAATGCCAAGCTTATCTTTCTGGGTTTGTGATTCCATGCTCAGGAGAATGTTCTTCAATCAGTCTATTTGCCTTCAAAGTTTAGGATATCACTTTTTCTTATTGCTCATTGATACTACATTGTGTACATGTATCACAGTTAGTTAATCCATTCTTCAGTTGAGGGTTATCTAGGTTTTTTCCAAGTTCTTACTATTATGAATTATGCTGCGATGAGAATTGTTGAGCTAATGCATTTGGAGTGCGAATGTGCATCTGTAGGGTGTATGCTCAGGTGTGGTATTGCTGGATCTTCGAGGAGATTTATTTCATGTTTTCTGAAAAAAAACACCATACTACATTCCTAACTAGCTAAACACTCCCACCAATAATGGAGGAGTCTTCCCCTTCCTCTGCAATCTCTCCAGCATTACCTGTCATCTTTGTTTTTTATCTTTGTCAATTTGACATGCATAAGGTGGAATCTCAAAGTTGTTTTGATTTGCATTTCTTTGATGGCTAAAGATTTTGAGCACTCTTTCAATTGCCTTTCAGCAGCTTGCAACTATTTTGCTGAGAATTTTCTTTTTTCTTCTGAACTCCATTTTTTGATTGGGTTATTAAAGGTTTTAGGCTCTAGATTCTTGAGTTCTCTATATATTTTAAACATCAGTCCTCTATCACTTATAGGGCTGGTGAAAATCTTTTCCAATTGTATAGGCTGTCGATTTGTCCTATTGACTGTAGTCTTGGCTTTACAGAAGCTTCTCAGTTTCAGGAGGTCCCACTTAATGATTGGTGTTCTTACAGACTGTGCTACTGATGTTATATTTAGGAAGTGGTCATCTGTGCCACTTTGTTGAAGGATATTTCCCACTTTCTTTTCTAAAAAGTTCAATGTGGCTAGGTTTATGTTCAAGTGTTTGATTCATGTGTTTTTGAGATTTATGCAAGGTGGTAGGCTTGGATTTATTTGCATTTTTCTACATGCTACTAAACAGCTATGCCAACACCATTTGTTAAAGATACTATTATTTTTCCATTGAATATTTTGGGCCTATTGTCAAAGATCAGGTGTTTATAGGTTTTTAGGTTAATATCTGGACCACAATTCAATTCCATGGATCCACAAGTCTGTTTTTATGCCAGTACCAGCCGTTTTTATTACTGTAGCTCTATATTATGACTTGAAGTAAAGAATGGTGATTGTTAGTTTTGCACATAAAAACAAGTACACTCTAACAAGGTCAGACACTAGAGTTTATTTAAGAAAGGAGTTCCAGGCAGTTAAAGAGACAGAGGAGCAGAACAGACATCAGGGGACAGTGAAAAAAAAAGGACTTGAGAACAGGTTCGCAGCTGCTTTTAAGGGAAGGGGCATGCAGGGGTATGGGTCATGGGTCAAGGGAGGTGCTTCTGGGTCCAGGCAGATGCTTCCATATGCAGTGCTGCAGGGTTTAGGTAGCCACGCCCAGGGGCGTGCCTCCATGCAAAGTGCATCCCATCTGAGCTGAGTAGCTGAATACTTAGAGTGATGCCCTCTGAGGTTCTCTCATGGAACAAAATTGTTTTGTCAATCCAGGCTTTCCTGTTATTCCAAATGAAGTTGAGTACTGTTATATCAAGGTCTATAAATAAATTGTGTTGGGATTTTAATGGGAAGTGCATTGAATCTGTAGTTTGCTTGAGGTAGAATTGCCATTTTTACTATGTTGATCCTACCTATCCAGGAACATGGTAGAACTTTTCATTTGCTGATATCCTCTTCAAACTGTTTCTACAGTGATTTAAATTTTTTGTCAATTAGATCTGTTACTTCTTTGGTATATTTACTGGAAGGTACTTAATGCTATTTGTAGCTTTTTAAGGGGTGATGTTTTTCTCATGTCTTTTTCAGCACTTTTATTTTTAGTGTATAGGAGGTCTACTGAATTCTTTGAGTTAATCATGTATCCTGGTACATTGGTAAATGTGTTTATCAGATGTAGAAGTTGCCTGATAGAATTTTGTGTATCACTTATGTAAACAATCATAACATCTGAAAGTATAGTTTCACTTCTTCTTTTTCAATTTGTATCCCTTTAATCCTCTTTCATTCTCTTCTTGAATAACCTAAAACTTTGAGAACTATATTGAACAGATAAGGGGAGAGAGGACATCCTTGTCTACTTATTGATTTTAGTGAGATTGCTTTGAATTTTTATCTCTTAAGTTTGATGTTGGCTTTCAGCTTCTTGTAAAGTGCCTTTGTTAAATTTAAATATTTTCTTTGTATTCCATATCTCTCCAGGACTTTTATCATAAAGGCACATCAGGTTTTGTCAAAGGCTTTTTCAGGGTCTAAAGGATATGATCATGTGCTTTTCTTCCCCTCAGTTTTTTTAAATGATGTATGACAATTACAATTTTTCATATGTTGAATGATCTTTGCATTTCTGGGATGAAGCTTACTTGGTGGTAGATGATGCTTTTTACATATTGTTGTATATGTTTTGCCAAAATTTTTTTGACATTTTTAGCATCAATATTCATTGGAGAAACTTGTTTGTATTTCTCCTTGTTTGTTGTGTTTTTGAGTGGCTTGAGTATTAGGGTAATTGTGGCTTCATAGAAAGATTTTGCCAATATTCCTTCAGTTTCTACTGTGTGAAACAGTTTGAGGAGTAATGGTAGTAATTCTTTGAATGTCCTGTAGAATGGTGCACTGAAATTATCTGTACCTGGGCTTTTTCCCTTTGGAAGCTATTAATGACAGCTTTAATTTCCTTTAGGGTTATAGGTTTATTTAGGTATTTTATCTGATCTTCATTTAATTTTGGTAAATAGTACCTGTCCAAGAAGCTGTCCATTTATCTAGGTTTTCTATTTTTGTGGAGTTTAGATTTTCAAATTATGACTTGATAATTCTCTGGATTTCCTGGGGGTCTCTGTTGTTATGTCACAGATTTTATTGCTGATTTTGTTAATTTTGATAATTTCTCTCTCCTTTATTTAGGTTGGATGAGTGTTTATCATGTTGACTTTCTCAAAAACCAACTCTTTGATTCATTGATTCTTTGTATTGATGTTTTTATTTGAATTGTATCGACTTCACCTCTAAGTTTGATTATTTCCTCTTATCTACTCCTTCTAGGTCAGTTTTCTTCTAATTATTGTAAGGCTTTTAACTGTGCTGTTAGTTCTACAATGTTGGATTTCTCTATGTTTTACATATAGGCATCTAATGCTGTAAGTTTTCCTCTTAATCTTGCTTTCAATGTGTCCCACAAGTGTGGGCATGTTTTAGATTCATTTTCATTATTCAAAGTAGACTTTGATTATTTTCTTAATTTCTTCCTTGACTCAAAGGTGGATCAGCTGAGTGATGTTTAGTTTCCATGAGTTGGTAGGCTTATTGTAATTTTTGATATTGTTGAACTATAACTTTAGGACCTGGTGGTCTGATAGAAGGGATCATTTCCATTTTTTATATCTATTAATATTTGCTTTATGAACAATTATGTGGTAAATTTTAGAGGAAGTTCCATGTGGTACTGAGAAATATGTATATTCCTTTGAATTTGGGTGGAAACTTCTGTATATATCTATTAAATCCATTTGTATCATAACCTGTGTTAGACACAATATTTCTCTGTTAAGTTTCTGTCTGATTGACCTATGCAAAGGGAAAAGTGGAGTATTGAATTCCCCCACTATTATGGTGTGAGAATTGATGTGGGATTTGAGCTTTAGCTGTGTTTCTTTTACATAGATAGGTATGCCTATATTAGGGGCATAAAAATTCAGAATTAAAATCTCCTCTTGAATAATTATCCCTGAGATAAATAAGTAATGTCTATTCTGGTCTTGTTTAATTTATGTTAGTTTAAAGTCTACTTTGTTAGATATTACGCTGGCAACACCTGCTTGTTCCTTAGGGCCATTTGACTGGAAAACTATCGCGGTAAAAACCCGCCCTGAGATATGTTTATAAACAGGGTTTATTTGGAGAAAATAGCTTACAAAACAGAGCCGGTTTTAGGAGAAGATGACAGGATGAGGTTGCAGCGCGCCAGAGCCTTTCTAAGGAAGATTCTTCATCCCCACGCCATACGTCCGAACTCCCAGGCAGCTGGAGCGAACTGCGCACTCGGTCGGGGAACTCTCGTGAGAGAATGACGACTTCCTGTCCTGGTCCCCTCCCTCGAAGGTCTACTTCCGGAATCCTTTTCAGTTAACCACGCCCAGCTCGTCTCCATTCCTATGACGTGATTGTTCACATATACAGTTCCTGATTTCCCGCTACATCTCCCCGTTTTGTCTAAATAGGAAGGTTCTAAACTAGGTATAAAACTACATACTATAGGGATCATCATAAGACAGTATCTGGGAAAGAGAAAGGTACTAACATAAGTGAGGTCAAACTACTGCTAACAAACAACAACTAAAAAGTACAATTTAATATCTAAAATGTTGATATGAGAAAATGCACAGGGATTGCTTTAAGGCTGTTTATCTTAAACAATAGAGTTCTAACACTTGAGTGTCTTTGCTGAAATGTGAAGTAATAACAACCTCAACTATCTAATCTTCAACACCATCAAGACGTGAGAAGGAAAATATATAGCTAAAGTTGGAATCATGAAGTAACTTCCAGAATTTAGGAGAAGACAACGTCAGTTAACTACCTGGACAGTCATCCACCACTTCTCTATATAGCGGGAGCATCCATCCTTGTGGCTACTGGCCTAGGATATCTGACAAGTTTCCATAGAAGCAGGGTATTTTTTGGTAGGACCGTCTTATCCTGTCTAGGCAGGCTTCGGCAGTCTCTATCCTTCATCCTGCAGGTTCATTTCGGACAGTGAGCACGCTGACAGTCCTTTGCCCCTCAGGCCATTATTAGGCCAAACTAAACAATCTCTTTGCAAGATGTCTGTGATGCTCAACACCACCTTGAGAAAGGAATGGTGATGCCAGGAGTTGTCATGTCTCTCAAGGCCAAATTTGAGATAACAAAATCTTGAATGCCATATTCTCTCGGTCTATGAAGTGGTTGAAGACACCTATCTATTGGGTGTATTCTAACATGTTTCCGAAAAAGC
>PVIH01013159.1:0-59750 GCA_004025045.1 Sigmodon hispidus
TTTTTTTTTTTTTTTTTTTTTTTTTTTTTTTTTTTTTTTTTTTTTTTTTTTTTTTTTTTTTTTTTTTTTTTTTTTTTTTTTTTTTTTTTTTTTTTTTTTTTTTAATTTTTTTTTTTGATTTATTTATTTATTATGCATACAGTTTTACAGAAGAGGGCGCCAGACCTCATCATAGATGGTTGTGAGCCACCATGTGGTTCTGCTGGGAATTGAACTCAGGACCTCTGGAAGAACAGTCAGTGCTCTTAACCTCTGAGCCATCTCTCCAGCCCCTTGTTTTGGTTTTTGAGACAGGGTTTTTCTCTGTAGCTTTGGCTGTCCTGGAACTCATTCTGTAGACCAGGCTGGCCTCGACTGAACTCAGTGATCCGCCTGCCTCTGCCTTCCAAGTGCTGCTTTGATTAAAGGCGTGCACCACCACTGCCTGGCTGATACCCTGTTTCAAAAAGAGAAAAAATCCAAACAAGAAGATCATGCCCTAGGGCCAAAGGCAGCTTCCTCTGAACCCTCTCTTTCTTTCCTGGCAGCCTATTTAAGGCAACTTCAAATGCATTGCATCTTCCTGTCACCTCTCACACCCCGAGGGCAGGAGGAAACTCAGACACTGCTGCCTGTTGGACCAACCTCCTTCCTTCCCAGATGAAGAGGGCTGCTGCAGAACCAGGTGAAGAGCCCACATGATCGGCTGGTATCTTCCAGGCCATGGTATTTGAGACCCGAGGTTGGAGAGAAGAAAAGAACAGGGTGTTGGGGGCTGAGACGCTGAGTTGAGGGTTCTAGAGTCTGGGGGCATTTGGGGCCACTTAGGACTGGAAGGGTGAGGTGGCAGTTGCCTCAGTAAGTTGACCTCTGTATTGTGTGGCCTCAGATGAATGTGGCAGGGCTGCAGAGGGCTGACTGTTGGAGCATCTTCTTGTCAGGCTAGGCAGATGGTAGCTGGGGCTTCTTCCTTCCTAGGGCTTCACTACTGTTGAGGGAGTTGATCCTGAAATAATTAGGGTTCACAAGACCCTGATGTTTCCCAGAAAAGCTACCTGGGTGAGCCTGCATGGTGGGAGCCTCTGGTTGCTATGGTCCTGTTCTTTATGGAAAAGGCGGGCTCCTCAATTCTCCATGGCCTCGAGGAATCCAGAATGTTCCCTCAGAACCCCATGAGGACTTTGCCCATCATTTAATACCTTCTGCACCTTCTTGGGGAGTGTCATTGGCATCTACATTTGTCACCCATTATCTAGGACCATTTCTCTTTACTCTTTTGGAGACAAGGTCTCACATAGCCTTGACCACCCTGTGTAGCCATGGATGACCTTACAGGCCCCATCCTTCCCCTTCTCTCTCCTAAGTACTGGAATTACAGTGTTCTCCACCATGCCTAGTTTATGTGTTGTTAAAGATCAAACCCAAGGCCTCAAACACGCGGGGCTTACACTCTATTAACCAAGCTCCATCTCTAGTCCTTTGTCCCCCATTTCTCATACAGAGACACCGAGGCCAGGAAGAAAGTGACCTGCTCACAGCCTCACCTCACAGTGAGTGTCAGTGTTGGAATCCAGCCTTCACAGCTCACCGGGACTCACCCCTTCTCCCATCTGGTAGTGGGACCAGGAAGGGAAAACCAGCTGCTCAGTTGGGTTGTTACTACAAGACTTTTGGGTGGTTCAGGATGCTCTCTGTTCCCCAGCCTGGCCTTCTAGCTCTGTCAAGATGACTGGGTGGGGTGGGATGTACCCTTCTCTCTGAGAAGGTCTGCCAAATTAAGAGGAAGAATGGGATGCCTGAGTGGGCTAGGCCCTCACCTTCCAGCTTCAGGCAGAGATGGCAGAGACCCTGTGTGCATGCTTTAGGGGCTCAGATTGCCAATAGACAAGAAGTGGGAAAAGCCACCCAGAATGTGTGGATGTTTATGGCCTTGGACTTTATTAGGGCTCAGAACCATTCTGTGGACTTTGCAGTCTTGGATGAAGATTTCTCCCCAAGTTTACTTTGGTCCATTCAGAACAACACAGATGAACACTAGGGCGATCAGGAGTGGGTGTGTGGATGGAGAGGGGACAAGTTATATAGAGAAGGGGGGCAGTCTAATGTCAATGAAAAAAGATTTTGGAGAAAGAAATCTTTGGAGGAGGGAAGGAGAGCCATTTGAATGATACTCTGAGGAGTGGGTGTTTGAGGCTTAGCTGCTTCCCCCTAGAAACCAGACTGGGGGTGAGTCTATACCAGAGACTTTTCTCTGCTCCCAGGTCTTCTCAGCTGACACTTGTCAGAGACTTCCAGATATAATGGATGCTCATGATCTGTCCTGGGCCAAGTGGATGGGGCACTTGCCACTGGCACTAGCTGAATCTTCCTTGCCGGCCTGCCAACAAGGCTCAGGCCTATATGTCCTGCGGAAGACATTCCTGGGCATGACCCCACAGGACCTCAGAGATGATGCCTCAAACATGAGTAAGTCTGGGATCTGTGGCTGGACCTGAGAGCTTCGTTGGTGGGTTGAAGAGGACATGGGTTTTGGGATGGGAAAGAGACTGGGACTCTGTGTTGCTGATGAGGATAGAGCCCCAGGAACATTTTCCTGCCACAGTTGGGGTTCTGGCTAGAGCTGCTTGTCACCTTTCAAGACAACAGCATAATGGCCGCTGTAGTCAATCATCAGGGTGGGGTAACAAAATTGTTGGCCTAGAATGTTTGGACTAGAGCGGGCTTTAATGATTTTTACATTTATTTAGTTAGTTATGTGAATGGGCATGCGCATGAGGGTCAGAAGACAGCTTGCAGAAATCAGTTCTTTCCTCCTTACATCTGGGAATCAAACTCATGTCAGACTGGGTAGCAAGTGCCCCATCCACCAGGCCATCTCACTGTCTACTCTTTCAATATAAATGTTTATTTTTGTCAATTAACTTTTATGCATGAAAATATATGTAATTGTATGACACATACCTATGTGGAGGCCAGAGGAGGATGTCCATAGTCTTACCCTCTCAGTCTCTTGAGACAGGGTTTCTCTCTGAACATGAACATGGAGGTGGGCTGGCCAGCAAGCCCCAATGATCCTGCTGGCCTGGCCTGAGAGAGCATTGAGCTTACAAGCCTGTACACAACCATAAAGAGGCTTTTATGTTGGTGTTTGGATTGGGGGCAGGGAATGGGGTAGGCAGAAGTTGTGCTGGGGATTCGAACCTAGTGCTTTATCTTGTACAGCAGGTGCTCTTACTCACTGATCAAGTCTTTTTGTTTATTTTTCAAGACAAGGTTTTTCTGTGTAACAGCTCTGACCGTCCTGGAACTCACTCTATAGATAGGATGCCCTCGAACTCTCAGAGATCTGCCTGCCTCTGCCTCCTAAGTGGTGGGATTAAAGGTGTGTGCCGTCATGCCCTAGCTGAGCAAGTCTTTAAAGATAGATGACAGGAGTGTTGGACTGGGAGTCACAATTTTCCTGCCTCTGTCCTTTCCAGATCCCCAACTTTAGGTGCATCCACAAGCTTTGCTTATCTATAGAGGCGGAGTCTCCTGGACCAGTTCTAGGTTTGCGATATTGAAATACATAGAGACCTCCTAGAGGACAGGGACCGACCTGCTCTGTTTTTATTTTTTGGACCCCAGCAAGACCTTAGCATAGCACCCAGAGTGAAATAGCACCTTAAAACTGATTGGGGGGGCTGAAGAGATGGCTCAGCGGTTAAGAGCATTGGACTGCTCTTCCAGAGGACCTGAGTTCAATTCCCAGCATCTACATGGCAGCTCACAACTGTCTATAGTTCCAGTTGCAGGCAAACACCAAGGCAAATAAATAAATAAATAAATAAAAGGGTTTTGTTTTGTTTTTTTAAAAAAACTGATTAGGGGAGCTAGGTTTGGTGGCACATACCTTTAATCCTAGCACTCAGGTGGACCTTTGATGTGGAGACCAGCCTTGTCTACACAGCAAGTTCCAATAACGCTAGGGATACATAATAGAGAGATCTTGTTTTAAAAAAAGAATTTTTGATTAAGGATATAAATGAGGATCTAAGCAAATGATTGGAGCCCTCCTTTGGCGTTAAACAACCCCCCCTCAATGCTGGGGATAGAATCCAGAGTCTCCCACATGCTGGGTAAGCACTCTACCGCTGAGCTGTGGACCCAAGCCCCAGTCCTCGTATTTAAATATTTATCATCCTAGCCTTACACCCGACTCACGCCGGCCCTGGCTGTTCTGTTTTCCACGTTCGGTCCAGTACTTACCCCTAAATGTTTTCACAGCTCACAGGTGGTCTCCAACTGTCTCCTCTACCCCGTGTCCATTCCTGCTTGTCCCCAGTCTTCCCTGTGTCTTCCTTTCCTCCTCTTCCTCTTCCTCGGCTCCCGCCCTCTTCACCTGTGTCCTGTTCTCTTTATCTGGAGTAGTACTGCTCAAAGGACATTCCTGCAACAACCTCACTATTCCATACCTGCTGTTCAGTGCCTGATGACCTCACAGGTGTGTGCTGCCAGGCCAGCTGGGCTCACAGGTGTGTGCTACCTTCACAGGTGTGTGCTATCAGGCCAGCTGGGCTCACAGGTGTGTGCTACCTTCACAGGTGTGTGCTATCAGGCCAGCTGGGCTCACAGGTGTGTGCTACCTTCACAGGTGTGTGCTATCAGGCCAGCTGGGCTCACAGGTGTGTGCTACCTTCACAGGTGTGTGCTACCAGGCCAGCTGGGCTCACAGGTGTGTGCTACTGGTCACCTTGCATGTGGTTAGTACAATTGAAAAACTAGATTTGTTTATTTGGTTTTGTTTAACCTTTTATTACATTAAACTGTTTTTTAAAATTTAGTAGCTGAACAAGGTGGTACAGACCTTTAATTCTAGTACTCAAGAGGCAGGGAAAAACATCTCTGTGAGTTCTAGGCCAGGCAGACAAGGAGCAACAAAAAGTGTGTGTGTGTGTGTGTGTGTGTGTGTGTGTGTGTGTGTGAGCAGGTCAAAGGACAGTCTTCAGGGTCAGTTCTCTCCTCCTACTGTGTGGATTCTGGAGCTTGAACTGAGGTCCTCAGACTTGGTAGCAAACACCTTTACCTGCTAAACCATTTTGAGGTCCCTATTATTTTTTCAATTTTTGGTTCATCTTTATCGAGACAGGGCCCCATGTAGCCCAGACTGGCCTCATACTTACTATGCAGCCTTTGAATTCCTTCCTGATTCTCCTGCCTCCATCTCCCAAGTTCTGTAATAACAGGTCCAGTAAAGAACTGAGTATTTTACTAAACTTACTTTAATGTAAATTTAGTTATGTGTTCAGTGGCTACCCCTTGGGACCCTGTGTGATCTCCTCCTGACCCATGGTACTCAAATTTATGTTTAATCTGGGACCCCACCCTTACACTTCAGTTCATCTGTATGCACACTGACCTCCCACATCTAGTGGGCTGAGAACTTGGCCATTCTACCCGATGTCCAGTGTCTGCTTATACAGTTTTTTTCCTCCACTGTCAGGTGCTTCCTGCACACTGGAAGCTTTTATTACAGGCTTAGTAGTGGTGGGGAAACTGAGTTCCAGAGGGACGTGTCCAGTTCAAGCTACTTCATCATCTTCCAGGTTCCTTCCCAACTCTGAGCTGGGCAGGGTTAAGGGGAGTCATATGTCCAGTACAGACTGTCGGGGTGGGGGCGCTGATCATCTTCTCTTTCTGGTTCAGAGCACCAGCCACCAGGCCTGCATGAAGACTCTACAGACATTGAGAAACTCACAACCAAGGACTCACTGAACCAAGCCGAGATGAGAAACCAGCCAGAAAGAGGCTCCTGCCTACCTCTCCCTCCTCACACCAGCTCCTCCCCAGACTTCAGGCTAGACAGAAGGAGCCCTAGTCTCTCGACCTTCTGGCCCTGGCTCCCTCCCACTGTTATCTCCAACCAACTCCCTATCTACATTTACCCAGTCTTCCCTGGGTACCCACTTCTCCTGCCTCCCCCTTCCCTGTTCACCTATGGGACCCTACCTTCTGCCCAGTGTCCACACCTCTCAATGCTGTCCCCAGACACCTCATACCCCACTGTGGCCACATCCAGCTTGCTTATGACAGCCAGTGGAGCCAGACCCCATTTCACTCAGGAGAAACCCCTGCTTCTCTATTCAGAGGCTTTTCAGTGTGCTGGACACACCCTATACTCCCAGGTCAGGAGTTGGAGATCTAGAGATGCCTCAACCTTCTCTCCAGGACAAGCTGGTGGAGCAGCTCCTGCGAAGTGGCCAGGCTCCCAGGCTGGTGTCATGGCCCTGCCCTACCCTCTGAAGAAAGAGAATGGTAAAATCCTGTACGAGTGCAATGTGTGTGGCAAGAACTTTGGGCAGCTCTCCAACCTCAAGGTATCGGCTTTGCAGTCCTGCTATTCCATCTTCGAATGTCTCTCTTGCCTTCCCCTGGCTTCTAGAATCAAGTCCTGACATCTGGAAGCCACTCCTGGGCACCTTCTAACGCAAAGTGTTCTTGAGGTCCACCCAGGTGGGAGTGTGGGACAAGCTGGGTTTGGTGGAGCATCCTTTTGGTTCTATCATTCAGGAGACTGAGGCAGGACTGTGACAGTGAATGTCCAAGGCTAGTTTTGGGCAATATAATAAGACTCCAGCTGTCTCAGTTAGGGCTCTATTGCTGTGAAGAGACACCATGACCACCACAACTCTTATTATAAAGGAGAACATTTACCTGGGGCTGGCCCACAGTTCAGAGGTTTAGTTCCTTATGTGGGAAGCACAGTGGCATGCAGACAGACGTGGTACTGGAGAGGTAACCAAAAGTCCTGTGTCTGGATCCACAGGCAGCAGGAAGAGACAGTGACAGAGTGTCCCGGCTTGAGTGTCTAAGATCTCCAAGCTTGTCCCCAAAACACACTTCCTCCAACAAAACCACACCCTCTCCATGAACTATCAGGCCATTTTCTTTTTCTTTCTTTCCTTTTTTTTTTCTTTTTGTAAGAGTTATTTATTATGTATACAACATTCTGCCTCCACTATGCCTATATGCCAGAAGAGGGCACCAGATCTCATTATAGATGGTTGTGAGTCACCATGTGGTTGCTGGGAATTGAACTCAGGACCTCTGGAAGAACAGTCAGTGCTCTTAACCTTTGAGCCATCTCTTCAGTCCCCATTTTGTTTTTCTTTTTAGGTTTTTTTTCTGTGTAGCCCTGGCTGTCCTGGAACTTACTCTGTAGACCAGGCTGGCCTAGAACTCAAAGATTCATGTACCTTTGCCATCAAACCCTGGGATTAAAGGTGTGCGACATGGCCAGGTGCTATGGGGCCATTTTCATTCAAACTATCACACCATATAAAAATAAAAATTAAAAGCTAAAAAAAATCCAGGTGTGGTGGCTTTTAATCCCAGCACCTGAGAGACAGAGGCAAGCAGATCTCAGTGGGTTTGAGGTCAACTCAGTCTATATATCAAGTTCTAGGCCAACCAGGGCTACATAGGGAAGCCCTGTCTCAAAAAATAGAGGGTGGGTATATGCATATCAACATCTCCACCATCTTGAAAGATTATCTGTGAAAGCACTTTAAGTTAAAAATGGAGACATTGAGGCCCTTAGTAGACAGGACTCCAAGGTAACCACGATTAATTAGTGTGTCTGAGCTTATATTTCAGTTTCTTGGCATCAACTGCTAACTTCTTTCCCAGACAGCATCCCCCAGGTCCCCAGTTAAGCCTCCTTGCTTTTGAAGATCAAAAAGATCAAAAAGGGGGAACAAGTAGGTTTTGATGACCACAGTCTTACAAGCAACCTTTTTCAAGTGGGATCCCACAAATCAGCCCATGTGCTGTAGGTGTCATCATATTCATCATTCAGTAGGGATGCCCACAGGGGCCCCTCACGTAGCCAAGCTATGTGCACATTAAGGTTATTGGGGAAACAGCTCTACTGGACCCTCTAAGGAAGAGATGCTTAAGCCTTTGTAAACCTCAAACCACTCAGAGAACCAGCAAAACCTGCAGATTCCCGGGCTACAGCCTCAGAGAGAATGACTTAGCTGGTCAGTTCCTGGACTCTGCATTTTTTTTTAAAAAATATTTATTTTATGTGCATTGGTGTGAAGGTGTCAGATCCCCTGGAACTGGAGTTACAGACAGCTGCAGCTGCCATGTGGGTGCTGGGAATTGGACCCAGGTCCTCTGGAAAAGCAATCAGTGCTCTTAACCATTGAGCCCATGGTCTGCATTTTTAGCATGCTCCCAGGGTCATACAATGCTGCTGGTCTGTGAATTGTACTTTAAGTAACTATTCTAGATAATTCTTGGGGTATCCCTTATCTGTCTTCCTAAATCTCTGCTACAGGGCAGACCAAATAATGAGCGTGTCCTGAGTATTGATAGTGTCAAGGCAGGAGTGAGAGAAAGGCCTGGGTGCCAGCAAAGGATCCTGCAGAGGGAGTGGGTGGAGCTTTGGAGTGGACCCTGAGCCCTGTTAGATGTTCTGAGCGGCTGGCAGTATTTCTTCCAGGTTCACCTCCGAGTGCACAGTGGGGAGCGTCCATTCCAGTGTGCCCTGTGTCAGAAGAGCTTCACCCAGCTGGCCCACCTGCAGAAGCACCACCTGGTACACACCGGGGAGCGGCCCCACCGGTGCTGGGTGAGACTCTCCCTTTCATGTGGACACTTGCAGCTTGGTGAGAAATTCTAGGTCCCTGGAGGGAAGGCACCTGGGCCTCTGTTTCCCAATTTTGAGTAAGTAAAGATGGAGGGTCGAGGGTAGAAAGGTGGCTAATGGTGAGAACGTGTGTGTGTGTGTGTGTGTGTGTGTGTGTGGTGTGTGTATGTATGTGTGTGTATATGTGTGTATTTGTGTGTGTATATGTGTGTGTATGTATGTGTATGTGTGTGGTGTGTGTATGTATGTGTGGTGTGTGTATGTGTGTGTGGTATGTGTGTGTATATGTGTGTGTATGTGTGTGGTGTATGTGTGTGTCTATGTGTGTATGTGTGTATTTGTGTGTGTATATGTGTGTGTATGTGGTATGTGTGTGTATGTGTGTGTATGTGTGTGTGGTGTGTGTATGTGTGTGTATGTGTGGTGTGTGTGTATGTGTGTGTGGTGTGTGTATATGTGTGTGTATGTGTGTATGTGTGTGTAATGTGTGTATGTATGTGTGGTGTGTGTATGTGTGGTATGTGAGTGTGTATGTATGTGTGTATATGTGTATGTGTGTATATGTGTGGTGAGTATATGTGTGTGTCTCTGTGTATGTCTCTGTGTGTGTATGTGTGTGTGTGGTATGTGTATGTGTGTATGTGTGTGTATGTGTGTGTCTATGTGTGTATGTGTGTATGTGTGTGTATGTGTGGTATGTGTGTATGTATATGTGGTGTGTGTGTATGTGTGGTGTGTGTGTATGTATATGTGGTGTGTGTGTATGTGTGTGTGGTATGTGTATGTGTGTATGTGTGTGTATGTATGTGTCTATGTGTGTATGTGTGTGTATGTGTGGTGTGTGTGTATGTATGTGTGGTGTGTGTGTATGTGTGTGTATGTGTGGTGTGTGTGTGTGTTATGTGTGGTATGTGAGTGTGTATGTATGTGTGCGTATATGTGTATGTGTGTATGTGTGTGTATTTGTGCATGTGTGTATATGTGTGTGTATGTGTGTGTGTATGTGTGTGTATGTGTGTGTGGTATGTGAATGTGTATGTATGTGTGTATATGTGTATGTGTGTGGTGAGTGTATGTGTGTGTCTCTGTGTCTCTGTGTGTGTGTATGTGTATGGTATGTGTATGTGTGTGTGTCTATGTGTGTGTATGTGTGTATGTGTGTATGTGTGTGTGTGGTGTGTGTGTATGTGTGTGTATGTGTGTGTGGTATGTGTATGTGTGTATGTGTGTGTGGTATGTGAGTGTGTATGTATGTGTGTGTGTGTGTATGTATGTATGTGTGTGTGTGTGTGTGCTTGAGCACAGGGTAGGCCATTGGAGTGTATGCTGTTGGAGGAGAAAATGCAGCCACATTTGTGTGCATGGAGAACAGTAGAGCTGAAGATCCGGAGCATGCACCCTTCCCGACCTCCCTGGGATGCTGAAGGAAGCATGCGTATGCTAAGAATCCAAACAGGCTAGAGACAGGGAGACAGAAGAGTAGTGGTTCTGAGTGTAAGCTACAAAGTCAGACCAGCCTGTGGCTGGGGGCTTCCTTCCTCTGGGCCTCCCCTCTCTCGCCCCAGTGTTTAGTCAGTCAAGCCAAGTTCCTGGCTTGATCAGCTCCTCAGTAAATGTTGATTACACCCCCTGCCCCCCACCCCCCTCAACCCCAGTGCTGCGGTGCCTCGGATGAGGGTTCTAAGTGACTAACCTTATTTGGACTTTCCTAACTAATGAGGTTAGAAATCAGTGCTCATCTATCACTGGCAAAAAAAGAAACTCAGGAGAAAGTCACTCATACAAAGACATACAGAAATAAAAGGAGAATGTTAACCTGCTGGGGGTCCCAGGGAGGAAGATCAGAAGAACTTCTGGGTCTGCATTGACAGGGAAGGGGTTGGGGAGGTGTGTCCAAGACGGCTGGGGAGAGAGGTCCTGAGCCAGCTGGACGGCAGGCAGGGATGATGTGAGTGCCCTGCCCTTCCCATCAGATGTGCCACAAAGGCTTCAGCAGCTCCAGCAACCTCAAGACCCACCTTCGCCGCCACTCAGGCGCCCAGATCTTTCAGTGCAACCCCTGTTCCAGACGCGTCACCCCGCATGTTCATCTGAAGCTTCACCACAGGCTCCAGGCTCCTCGGCCCCGTAGCCTGGCCCACACCCTCCTGCCCCTTGACTCTCTCACCTGCCTTGCGTAGTGGCACCAAGGAACACTAGATCTTGTGGAAGCATCATCGGAGAAGATGCGCTGGCATGTGGACAAGGTCAAGGAGTCCTCGGTGTCCCAGGGAAAGCAAGGACAGCCAGCCTAGTGTCTCTCTGGGAATGGAGTATTGGCAATTAAAAGATTCAGTGCTGGGGGCTGGAGAGATGGCTCAGCGGTTAAGAGCACCGTTTACTCTTCCAGAGGACCCGGGTTCAATTCCCAGCACCCACATGGCAGCTAACAACTGTCTGTAGTTCCAGTTCCAGGCACACACCAAGGCAAATAAGTAAATAAATAATAAAGTTTTAAAATAAAAAAAAAAAGATTCAGTGCTGAGCCAAGGCCTCCTGTGTGTCTCTGGTGGAGGGGAATGTCCCCATGCACCTACCAGATCCCATTCCTCACCTGGGAGGGCAGAGCAGGGCACACAGCCCATACGGGGTGGGAACATGCAGCCATCTACCTCAGCCTGGGCTTGGGTTCCACTCCCTGTTTGTGACCGACCTATCTGGGACTCAGCTCACCAATGAACAGTGCTGCCTTTCAGGACTGCACGAGGCAGTGTCTGTCCTCAGTGGGAGGAGGAACATTGGCAGCGGGAGGTCTCGAGCCATTAGATAATTATCAACCGCTTTAGTTGCCCGCTCCGATGGACAAAGAGCACCTGGAAGTAGCTGGAGAATGAAGCAAGAATTGATTCGTGTGCAGCCCAAGCATAGGACACACTGTCTTCCTTCCCGAACACTTTACCCAGCACCTTTGCGATTGTCCGTGGGCTCCTTTGCGATTGTCCGTGGGCTCCTGCCCATCACTTTCTAACCTCAGCTCCTACTCAGCCAAGGCAGAGAGGTCTCCTGCTGTTTCTAATCTTGCCATCTTCACGCGATGGGGCTGAGAAAAGAGACAGATATCCCTGTCCTCTCGTGACCCAGAATCACCATGTCCCCAGTGTCCCAGGACACAGTTAGGACTACAGACTGAGAAGAACCGGCAAAGAATGGGGCTACAGCCTAACGATCCGCGGGATCCCTCAGATGTGCAGAGCATTCCGTTCCTGCACGCGTGGGCCACGCGGCATAAAGTGGGAGAGCGAACTGCCCCGGAGGATCAGCCACAATGAAGGAAGGAAGGGGACAAGGGATGGCTTATTTTTAGCCACTGTGAGCTTCTTTGGACCGACTTGCGGCAGAGGGCGCCAGTCGCGCCTCTGTTGGTTCCGTGTGGCTTTCTCCACTCCATCTGAGCGACAAGCCCACTCCACTGTAGCTGGCTCCAAGGCAGAGAGAATCCTCGTAGGGAGCCCTTAGGCCATGGCAAGATGGGCTTCGGCCCTGCCACCAACGCTCACCTTTGGGGAGCGGGATGCCAGTCCCTCGGGCCAGGCCCCGCCCCGTTGGCAGCAGTCTACCCGCTTCCTGTCCGCGCTCGCTTCCAAAGTGTCAGCAACTCCCGGACCTTCCTAGGCTCGGTCCAGCTCCCCGGCCCCGGCGGGTCCCGGACTCTTCTGGTCTTTGCTCATATCCAGGTCCCCGAGTGCTCACACAAATCCACCTCCGACATCTCCAGGGCGGGCGGAGCAGAGAGTAGGAGCCCGGGAGGGGAGGTCGAGGGGTGCTCCGGACTGGGACCTGGGGTGGGCACGGTCCCCTGAAGGTGCACCTGCAGGCCCAGGACACGGGCAACATCTGGATCAGGTCCCCACCCGCGGGCTGTTTGCTCAGGGGGACGGGCCGGAGGAGGCGCTTCTCTGCTGGGACAGCAGATCCGGGTGCCTCCTGCAGCCAAGTGCCCCGCCGGCTCAACCCCGACCTCCATGTCGCCATGAGAGAGCCGCGCAAGGGCTTCGGGGCTCGCCTGGCAAGGCTCTTGACTGGACTAGGGGGCCGAAGGGAGCGCAGGGACAAGATCTCAAAGGAAGCCAGACTCCGGGATAGGTGAGGGGACAAGGGGAAAGGCCGGGTGGGTCGTCGTTGGGATTAGTGTGTACACAAATTTAATGAGAGTTCAAATCAGCATGTGGATATCTTATAGCACAAAAATATACGTGATAATGTGTCTTCATTTGGATCTGTGGACTGTGGAATTTCTCCGTGGACTTTTATTTTTCGCTTTAGAAGATAAGCTATCCCCATGTATGCAGAGCAGATCTGGCCTCACACTTGTGGCAATTCCCCTGCAGTCTCCCAAGGGCTGGGATTACAAATATGCTCCATTACATTGGACTGTCCGTGTGTGTGTGTGTGTGTGTGTGTGTGTGTGTGTGTGTGTGTGTGTGTGTAGAAACTTTGAGAATTTCCTGTCAGGCAAGCTGCTTACCAACAATTTTCTACCCAGTAGTACCTCTTCCTCCTCCTGCCCGCTGTGGACTTTGGCTTTCCCGTCACAGGTCAATGTCTCTCCCGCCTCTGTGGTCCTTTATTGTGAGTCTGACAGGTTCTGGAGCTGCCTTTGCCCTCAGATGGATGCTTAGGTTTCCCCCTGGCATCCTGGAAACCTAGAGATAGCTCTAGACCGAACCTACAATGAACCTTTACATGCCCCTTGCTTCCGGCTTTCCCTGAGTGACCTGAAGCATCTGAAGCACCCCTCTCCTCCCAGCAGCCCTGTGGGGCTCATACCCGTGTGAGTTTGAGAGAAATGAAGTCACCTACCTAAAGTCACACAGCTGAGAAGAGGTGACGCTGTGACATGCCCCTTAGCTGGTTGACTTAGTACTTGCTTCTCCAAAAGCTCTGTTGCTATGGAGATGGCCAGATGGGAAAGCCATGATGGTAGGCTGCTACCCATAATTGCCTGCTGGCTGAGTAACGTGAGTGAGCTCCTTCGCCTCTCTGAGCTCTTCACATGGTAGCTTGTCTGAGTGGAGAAAAGCCTGCCCTGTGGATGGCTGAGCCTGACCGGCTTAGAAGGGACTGTAAAGATATGAGGCCCTTGTAGCTCATTGGCCCTGCTTTAGCGGAGCGTGTGGGTGTGCAGACAGTACTGGCTGTGGGTGTTTATATGTCTATGCAGTTACTGGGCAATTTGTTCAGATCTTATCATGACGCAGCTGTCTTCAGGACTGCTGGCCCAGGAGAATGAGGGCGTGGTGGGGGCAGAGGGGAGGGATTTGTATTGCTTTCTCACCTTAAAGAGGGAAGAGCCCAGCCACCCTGTGCCTGGAAGCCTGAGTGCCCTGGGGTGCCCACACCCAGCCAGTGCTCCTTCCCACCCCCACCTGGAAGACACACCCTCTCCCTTACCCTGTCTGGCAGAAACCTGCCCTATAGGCCTGATAGATTCTCCCCACACCCTTCCACACTCAGAGAGGAGGCTGGCTCGGGGGACAGGTGAGTCAGGCAGGAGTGAGGAGGGCTGGAGAGGAATGCAGGGCCAGCATGACGATACATGCATGCTGTCTATACAACTGGACCCCGTTCTTACTTACCAGCTGTGGGAATAGGAGCCAGCTATGCACTGAGGCACAGGCAGGCCTCTGATCCTTCTGGTTACTCAGGAGAGGGACAGAAGCTTGGTAACACTTCTAAATCTTTCTCCCATTAATGCAATATCTGTCATGCTTGTAGTATGACAGTCATGGCAGCCTTATTCTAAGGCTCACTGGTGGTGTGACTCTGGGACAAGTAGCTTGCATTCTTTGTGCCTCTGTTTTTCTTATCTGAAGTACACAGGCAATGGGTTTTTTGTTTGTTTGGTTGATTGGGTTTTTTTGAGACAGAGTTTCTTTGTGTAGCCCTGGCTGTCCTGGAACTCACTCTGTAGACCAGGCTGGCCTTGAACTCACAGAGATCACCTGCCTCTGCTGGGATTCAAGGCGTGCACCACTACTGCCTGGTGGCACTGTCTTTCTGAGGCCTAACAGTGATCAGACAGGCAGAGACCTGAGGGTTGAGTCTGGTACCTAGAGTGCCTTGGTAAGCCCGGAAGTCATCATGGCACTGTCCTCTTGTTCTGTGAGTATTTGTGTGCATTCGAGTGTGTGCCTGTGTCTGTGTATGTGAGTGTGTGTATATGTATGACTGTGTGTCTCTGTGTGAGTGTGTGTGTCTGTGTGTGTGTTATCTGTGTGTGTATAAGAATGTGTGTGTGTATCTCTGTATGTATGAGTGTGTGTGTGTGTGTTGGGAAAGTGGTGGAGGAAGTAGGGGAGGCTGTTGGTAGTTCTGCAAAGGTCTGAGTGACTCATTCTGCAGAGTTATGGGCCCTGGCTTAGGTGGACTAGGAGCTGCCAGACTAACTTTTGTGGAGTGTTGGGACGGCAGGATTCTGCTTATTCTTCCCCCTGTGCTTCCTTCCCAGGCCCTGGGGTGGCCAGAGCTGCCCCGACCTTGCTCAGGATCAGAACAGCAACAATGATGTCAGCCTCAAGGTAGGATAAACCTCAAGTGCAGGATACTGGGGGGGGGCAGGGGCTTCTGAGGGCTGGGCAGGATGAGGAACCCAGACTTGTGAGGTCTCCCTCCGCTTCCACTGCCTTGTGTGGCTCTGGAGATCTCACCTCTTCTCTGCCAAAGGGGACAATGACAATGACATCTCCAGCAGAGCTGTGTGAGGGGTAACGGATGCAGAAGGCCAACATGGGGTTGAGTGTCACAAATGTGTGCATTTGGTGCTGGAGATACAGCATTTGCTGCTTCCAGAGGGCCTGACATCAGTTTCCAGAACCCATATCTGGTGATTCACAACTGCCTATAACATCCCCAAAGAATCCAGTACAGTCTTCTGGACTCCGATGGGTACCTACCTGCACACATCTACATAAAAACATAATATAAGAATAAAATCCAATGAGTAAAAAGATGAAATGTTTAAAAAATAAATGAAAGTGTATGTCTAGCTCTGGGGTGCTGAGGAGGCATCTCCAGGGCTTCCTGCTCCTCCAGGGCCCTTGACCTTGGTTCCTCTTTGTTGACTCCCTGACCTAGGCCTACAGATGTGATATAAGGCCTGTGGCTTAACCTTCTCCATGGTTTCCCGCTCTGTAATGGGGGCCTGAGCCACAAGTAGGTCAGCTGGAGAACAAACACCTGCCTCCTCTACAGGTCACTTAAGCGTCCAAGCCGCCCCCTTTGCTCCTCTTTGGACAACCGAGTGCTCCTGCATTTGGGTACTCTGTGTGGGTGATCTCAGAACCATCTACGTAACACCTCAGGAGTCGGGTGCTACTATGATCACACTTAATTTACACACCTGCACATCAGGAAGTGAAGATGTGAGCTTCTGCCAGTGAGTGGTGGAGCTGGGATCCAGGCCTAGGTTACCTCCACGATTATCCTATGTCCTGTGTCTCCGGGTGTCTAGCCTCTGAGCAATCAGAGGCCATATCTATTTCATAAATGAGTAATTTAAAGATGATGGATCAAGCCGGGCAGCAGTGGCGCATGTCTTTAATTCCATTACTTGGGAGGCAGAGGCAGGCACATCTCTGTGAGTTCAAGGCCAGCTTGAGTGAGGACAGCCAGAACTACATAGTGAGACTCTGTCTTGAAACAAAAATAACGGAATCAAAGGCCCCTGCTAGGTGGGATTTTTGAACCTAGATTTGGTTCTCCCAATGCCAAGGGCACCACAAGTCCATCCTTAAAGTTGGTAGTCTGAGGCCAGTGTCCATTTTTGTCTGGGGTCCTCTTGTTCTACAGCCAGACTGGATCCCAGAGAGGACAGCAGACCGGTCAGGAATTGTCCCCCTCTTGGCACTGGGCTAGGGGTCTCCCTTGCTTCTCTCCTACCCTGTGCCCTGTGTTTATCTCTATGCCAGCGTGCATCCTTCCAGGTATACTGTGAGAACTCGGGACTGGGAGGCTTAAGAAAGTGGCCGAAGGCCTTTTGGTGGCTGGGAGCAGACAGAGCTTGTGTGCAGCTGCGCCAGGGATGCCCACATGTTCCCTAATCCCTAGATTAGGACCGGAGCCTGGAGTCCCTGAGAAAGCATCAATAGGGGTAGCAGTGTGGTGCCCCGGGGGTAAGGGATCCTTCCCTCCCTGCTGTGTGCTGATTTCAGTGTAAGATGGGGAGCAGGGGTGCCCCGTTTTCTAGCTCTGAGAGTCCAATTCTCAGAGGGTCTCCCTGTGGGTCAAGGAGATTGACCAAGAATATCCAGGGTATCTAGACTGTAGAGAGGAGATGCCATCACCATGTCCCTGTCACTATATCCCTGCCTCTGCTTCCCACCAGGTCCAAACCCAAAGCCATTCAGAATGGGACCTTCGGGTCAAGAGCCATGGTGGTTTCTGGAGTCAGAAGCGACCACACATCTCAAGAAGAGAGAGCGAACCCCTGGGGAGGCTACAGAGACCAGCTGTAGGCAGTGCCTGTGACTTGGCCAGCTACGGCTTTATAGAGTATGAGAGTCCAGTGTCAGCAGGTTCTGCTGAAGCCATTGGTGGTCTCAGACATCTTTCCTGCCCAGAGCCTGCTCCTTCTTGTCTGAAACAGGAATCCCCAGGCTACACCTGCCAGCAACTCCAACAGAGCACCTCAGAGGTTCTGCTGAGGCCAGAGTCACCCAGCAACCTGGAAGACGCACCCCTAATGCCCCACCCAGTGTCCTTTCTCACAGAAGCAAGGGTAAAGGGCAAGCCTGACACCCCACAGGCAGCCCAGCTGAAGTCAGAGACCCTGTGTCCCTGTATCAAAAGGACCCGCTACCACATCACTGTCACACTGCAAAGGTGTGGGCAGGCACCTGGGGAGGAAGGTAAGGAACCGGCCAGACCAGCTCCCCACCCCTGTGGCCCTGAGGAATCCAGGGGCTGGCAGAAGCCTCCCCAGGAACTCCGCCCCATCACTGGGTGTCCAATCATTCCCACCGAGGAGCCTCCGCTGAGTGTCCCACAGCATCAGGGAAGCCAGGCCCAGCAGGAGCGCCGAGCGGGCTGGGAAGCTGGATCCCCAAACAGCAGGTAAGAAAAGGTGGGTGCCCGAGGGGCATGAGGGTGCAAGGGAGTCTGGTGTGGCAACTCCTGCCTGGGTCCGTCTGTCTTGCTCCTGGTCTTCTCAGGCTTGAGCCTCCCATTCATTTGGTACCCTGACTGTGAGCCAACTCCGTGTCCACTCCCTGCCTCGATGCTTCTCTCTCCGGCTGCCTCCTAAGACCCCCCCCACACACACTGCTTTACTCCTGGCCCACCATCAGGAGGGGAAATCTCCTCACAGAGAGGAAGGATAGCCTTCCTTTCAGCGACAGCTGTTACTTCTGGGTTCTTTGCAAGAGGTCGCAGACTCACCTGGGAACGGGGTCCCAGGCACGGTTCTGGGTGCCCAGGCAAGGGTTATTTAACGTCTCTGGGTTTTGCTTTGTTGAATGAGTATGGCAGTCACAGACCAGTAAGGAGGAGGTGGCTAAGGGACCATGCTTTGAACTCCATTGAGCTGGGCTGATAAAACAGCATGGATGCTTATTAATTACACGCCATTGGCAGTGGTAATTACCCACTGGCTCTGCTGGCAGCCACCGGGAAGAGGCGCCAAGACTCCCAAGCTTAGGTTTTTATTTGTGTTGAAGAGACTCCTAAATCGGGTCTGGTAGGCTGGGGTGTGTGTGCAAATTTCCCAAAACTCACCGAGGAGGAATGAACATGGGGTCTCACTTGGAAAGAGTCCTGGACCACTGAAGGGGTCTCTGAGAAGCTCCTACTAATGGTGGGTGACAGTCATCAATGGTTGGTCTTAAAGAATAATTTTATTTAGTCCATGAGATGGGGCTAACCTTTTCATCACCCCAGCTAATTAGAGCAAGGAAGTGAGGCTCAGAAAGGATAAGTCTTGTGCCTAAAGCCAACTGAGCAGTCAGAATTCAAACCCAGGTTTGTCTACGCCCCAGCCACCCTTTCTCCACGCCACCTGCTTTACAAAGGGGCCTCTCAACATGTCACTGTAAGGAAGACACTGTGGATCTGGCAATACCGTCAACAGAGGCCAAGGCATGGAGACTCAGGCCCCCCTGGGGAGGAGCTTGTGTGCCTAGGGAGGACATGGGTGGTTCAGAATGACCCTGAGAGCTGCCAGGGTACCCCAGCATGGGAAGACGGCCTGTAAAAGGCCGAGGGGGTGAGAAGTGAGCGAGGCTTAGAGAGAGGCAAGACATAAATGGTAGGGTGGGCTAGGAAACACAGCCCACCCTGGTTAGTTGGGGTCTAGGTGAATAAAGACCTAGTGAATCTAGGATCCACTTAGAGAGGAAAGAGGGTGACCCCTGGGAACATTACCCTTCTGTACCCACTTTCTGCTGGAGGGCACCCACTAATCTGGGGAAAGGGACAGAGAGCAGCCAGGGTAGCAAGTGGGAATTGGTAAGCTATGCGTGCACCAAGTATGTGTCCTCACTCATGGGCAGGGGAGAGAGAGCTTGTTCGTGCCTGAGAACTGAATAGGTATGAACTGGGGATATGTGCACATGTGTGTTATGGTGCCTGTGTGTTTCGTGGTGGAGCATGTGGCTTGTATGCCTATTGTGCTTCAGGGTGTCTCTGTGTCTCGTGGTGTGTGCCCCTGTGTGTGCTGGTGGATGTTCCTGGCTATGCTTGTCTAGGTGGGTGTCTGTATTTTTGTGCTGTGTGACCCGTGGGTCTTTGATTCTGTGAATACCTGTCTGTTGTAGCATGTATTTGGCAGCATATGGGCCTGTGGACTGGTTTGGCCTAGTTTGGGGGTGACTCATTGGTAAGCAGAGAGAATCCCAGGACTTGTTGGGTTAGATGAGATTTTTTTCCCACACTCCCCCCACCTCCCTCCTCAGCCTCTCCCTTCCCATCCCCACACACCTTGTTTAGAGGTCATAGGTCACCTTGCTAGCAAATCCACTTGGGGACCTAGGCTCTTAAGCTCTTGAGAAGGGTGCTTCTGTTTGCAGGGGACGTAGCTAGGTTACTGAGGTGTGTCTCTAGACAAAGACAAAATTGGGAAGCCATAGGCAGGCACATTCCAACACATGTGAGATACATTCTAACAGTCATGACTGTCCAGGGATGGGACAGGTGAACTGTCAGGAGGTTGACCTCCCTGTCCCTAGAAGTATGCATGCACAAGCTGTGACCACATGCTTAAGGAATGAATGGCCGGCCATCAGGGGGTGTTGTCCCGGGGTTGGGCTGGGCTGAGAAAGGCATGGAGCTGATTGCTGGAAGGTCATTGATAGACTCTGAGCTGACTGCGGTCACTCCCCTTGAGCTGTTTTCCTGTGACTTTGCTGAAGCCCGTGGGACTTTCTAAACATCTGATTCTTTAGCTGTGGACTCCTGGGATATCTCCTTCATAAGAAAGCTAGCTTTGGGTGAGTCTGACGGTACTTGGCACTTTGCCTCAAATAATTAGCACTGAATGAACAAATAAGTGAGCGGGTGAGCTATATATAACTGAAGCTTTGCCATTTGCCACCAGTGACAAGGGACGGACAGCACAGGGAGGGATAAAATAGCGACTGTCACTCAGAAATGGAGAGGGGACTCTGTGAGGAAGGGCTTGTGCAGCAGAGTGAGGGACAACGCTCTGTGGGGGATCCCAGAGAGGCTGGGAGGATCAGGGAAGGCTGTGAGAAGGGGCTGAGTTTCTACCTCAGGTGTCTAGGTGTCTGTTCTCAACACACTGTAGCTGGAGAAGTCCTGGGGTCATTCAGGTCTCCCCATCACCATTCCTAAGCTGTCAGGGACCCCACGGGCTCTATCCTAGACACTGTGGTAACCACCAGTGGGTCTCGGCATTGAGTCAGGCATCTTTGGGCCTCTGAGCCTTCATCTCTGCCCCTCATAAAATCTGAGTCACTCACTGCTGGGGCCACAGAGCAGGTCAAAGTTCTGGTTTCCTCCAGTTTCTCAGGAAGGAGGGAGGTAGCGATGGGAAAAGAGAATTAGGGCAGTGGGTCTGTTTCTCATTCAGAGTGTAGCCATGTTGGGGCTGGCTCATGGAGATGAAGTACTGACTGGAAGACAGGCTAGCCCAGGTTGGGTGAACAGACAGATTTTTTTGGACTCTTCAAGCCTAAAAACAGCCTTGCCATGTCATGTTTGAAGATAAATGGTTAAGGGTAAACTGCTCCTTAAGGTCTGATGTGGGCTCTTTTAAAGGGGAACCCCAGGGCCGGGATGTACCTCAGTTAGTAGGGTATTTGCCTAGCACATATGTAACCCTAAGGGGAATCCCAGGGCCGGGATGTACCTCAGTTAGTAGGGTATTTGCCTAGCACATATGTAACCCTAGGTTGCATTCCAACACTATGAGAAGCAGAGTAGTGGTGCACACCTATAATCCTATATCACTCAGAGGAGGTAAAGTCAAGAGAACCACAAGTTCAGAGCCATGGCTGGGGAGATGATGAAGTAGATAAAGGTATCTGCTGTCAATGCTGGCAACCTGACTCCAGTCTCCTCAGCCCATGCGGTGCAAGGAGAGAACCAACTTCCACAGGTTGTCTTCTGACCTCCTCATGCTCACACACACACACACACACACACACACACACTTGCATGCACACTTACTCACTGAATGTAACTTAGGAAAAAACTAAGTTCAAGATCGTCTTTGGGAACATAAGGAGTTAAAAGCCAGACTAGTCTACATGGCCCTGTCTCAACAAACAAACAAAACAAACCTCAGAGTGAACCCCAGTCAGCCATGATAGTACAACATATAATTCCAGCACTTGGTTTGGGGAGCTCAGAAGAAAGATTAGTATGAGTTGGAGGCCCCCGTGGGCTACTTAACTACTACCAGGCTCACCAGAGTTACATAGCAAGATACATTCTCAAAACACTAAAAAGGGCTAGATGTGGTGGTGCATGCCTTTAAACCCAGAACTTGGGATAGTAAGTTACAGGACAACTGGGGATACACAGAGACCCTCCTTAAAAGAATAAAAACAAACAAATAAGTATTTAAAAATTTAGAGTAACCACCAAACCAGAGACTTGGTTTTCTAGATACATATGGGGAGTTTGGAGTGTGGTTAACCTCTTAGGGTTAGGGTGCCAGTCTCCACTGCTAAGGTGAGACTCTTGTTCATGTGACTAAACCTTTTAAGTCTCACTGGCAAAACAGAAATGCTTGCTTCTAATTTAGTAATGATTTATTCTTTTTAAAAAATATTTATGTTTATTTTTATTTTATGTACATTGGTGTTTTGCCCGCATGTATGTCTGTATGAGGATGTTGGATTCCCTGGAACAGGAGTTACAGACAGTTGTTAGCTGCCATGTGGGTGCTGGGAATTGAACCAGGTTTCCCTGGAAGAGCAGTCAGTGTTCTTAACCACTGAGTCATCTCTCCAGCCCCTGTGATTTATTCTTTTTAAATATTTATTATTTTAATTATGTGTATATCTGTGTGTGGGTATCTGCATGTGAGTGCAGATGCCTTGAAGGCCAAAGGCATTGGATTTCCCAGAGCTGGAGTAACAGGTGGTTGTAAGCAGCCCAACATGGGTACTAGGAAGTGAATTTGAGTCTTCTGCAGGGGTGGCATTCACCCTTAAGTGCTTAGCCGTTCAACCCACACCTTATTCTTGATATTGTCCAGTCTCCCAGACTCAGGATCAATATAACAATAAAGGGAAAGCATTTAGCCAGGTGCCCCAGAGAATGCCCTAAACATGGTACTGTTGCTGCTGTAGTTACCAAAACAGAAACCCCCAAGCCCAGGTTTTAGCTTTCGCAGGTGTTGTTCATTACTTCCATTTAGTAAAGGAAGTAATAGAGGCAGACACAGCAAGGGCTGAGAATGTGACTCAGCCATAAAGTGTTTGCCAACAGGCATACAGACACACACACACACACACACACACACACACACACACACACACACACACACACCATAAATAACAGGGTCTAATGGCACATGCCTTTAATTCCAGTACCTCTCGGCTCCTCAATTTCTCTGTCTATCCAGAAGGAAAGAATGGCTTCAGGAGAGAGGCCAAGTTGTAAGGCCCAGGGTATGTGTAGGGTCCACTGAGACCCATGGAAGCAGTGACGTCTTGTCCTCTAACCATTTTTCATGTGATTCACATGCACATTTTCCCATGTAAAGTCACAGACCTCCAAAGGGACACTGGGAAGTTAAGGCCAGCATTAGTTTATAAAGTCAGATTGTGCTCTTGATCTTCTGTGGGACTGACGAACCCTGTGCAATGTGAGTTCGGTCCTCCAGGCCTGAAAGTTGAAGAAGTGACCTATCCGAGGTCATCCAGCTAGTGGCCAATAAATGTAGGAGACCCAGGACCGCTAGAAGCCAAACATTTTCCCTTAGCTTCTCTTTTAAGATACCCTGAGGGAGCAGGGCAGTGGTGGAGCACACCTTCAGTCCCAGCACTCAGGAGGCAGAGGAGAGTGGATCTCTGCAAATTCAAGGGTAGCCTAGTCTAGAGAGTGAGTTCCAAGACAGTCAGAGCTACACTGAGAAACCCTGTCTTGAAAAAGAGAGGAGGAGGAGGAAAAAAGGAAGGAAGGAAGCTTGAAGGAGCAGAGATAGAACAAAATTTGGGAAAGATTGTTTCCTGTTTCTTAACCTTTCCCTTCTGGGGCAGGGACCCCGTCTTCCTCTATAAGCCAGTGGACCAGAAGTTTCCTCTGCTCTTCTCTCTCCTCTGGACCCAGGCCCAGGTCCCTTTTGGGGATCTGGATAGAGGGCATCACTTGGAAGTGGTGAGGTGAGCTGCTAAGAGACTCTGATTATCCAGTCTGAGCAGAAAATCTCACACCATTTTACAGATGAGGATGCAAAGACCAAAAGGTTACTCAGCCAGGTCTGGGCCTGGTAGTTACTTTGTGCTTTGGGGGATCCTTGCTTCTCTTTCCCTGGTACATCTTTCTGCCTTTTTATCATCCTTCAGGGAGCCAGGCCACAGTGTAACAAGGACATCTCACATTTTGCTGGGGCCCAACATGGAAGAGACAGCTGGGACCCCAGCTGGAGCTGAGGCCCGGGTGGTAAGTGCTACACTGACATGGCGCCAAAGGCCACCTGTCCAGGAAGAGACAAGACATCGGTTTCACAAAGTATCCCTGGTATCAGGTGCCCGGACGGAAGCCCCTCGGGAGGATGTGTTTGAGCATAGCTTCCGGAGGGAAAGCAATGGTCTTGTTAAGAAGAAAGTCGAAACTATAAATTGCCAGGGTCCTGGGGAGGAGCCTGGATCCATGAACTTTGAGAGCCACGGGCCCATCTTTTCCAAGAAATATATCCCACCACCCAAGGAGAAAAGGCCAGTGGCAAGGCTGCAGGAGGCTGTGGATTGGGGTGATGGTGGCCCCCAGGCTCCCAGAACTGACCCACCAGGCATGGGATCCATGGCTAGGACAGAGTTATTGGTGCCCTTGCCTGGACCACGTGAGCCCAGTCCCCATCCCAGTGTGGGTGTCACGAGCGGAGGTTCCCGGAGCCGTGAGGAATGGCGAGTGACGCGCACGGTGAGGACCACCACCACCACCGTGATGGGAGGCCATGTGGACCGCCGAGTGAGCAACTCTGTGAGTGTGGGGCCATCCATGTCAGGTGAGGCCCTGCCAAGGGGCCGCAACGTGACCCGAACAGTCCGGGCGGTGGTGGTAAGTCCGAGAGCTGAGGGCTCACCCAGCCACACTCAAGCCCTGGAACTGCTGAGCAACCTTGTACCAGCTGAGCGCAGCCCTCCTGCCAGCCGGATCCCAAGGCTCATGGGGCTTACTTCCAGGGGCTCAGCCCTGGGTGGCACAGTGGGACCAACCCTGGGACAGCAGCCTGAAACTAGCTCAACGGAGCTGGAGAACGGCGCAAGGCTGGCCCCAGTAGGCATCCCTGTGGTTGATCATCCCACTCAGAACCGAGATGTTCCTGTAGCCCACCTAACCCAAGACCAAGGCAGTGTCACGGATGCCAGGACCAGGGAATCTTCAAGACTGCAGGGAGCTTCCAGTTCTGTCCAGCTCTCCAAACAAACTTCTCAGAACCACATACCAGCACCTTCTTCCCCCAAGCCCCAAGCCCATGCTTCCTCCCTGGTCCATCCTCCAGAGGGGCCAGTGGTACCCATACACCTCAAAGCCCAGCCCACGCCTCATGTGCTTCCCCCTGTGGAGGAGAGTGTTTCAGGTCTCCCCACGGGTCCTCCTCCGCCTGTAGTGAAGGACAAGGTTACAATCCCCGCACAGCCTCCTAGCCCGTCCTCTGTAAGGAGGAAGGCTGTCCCTAGTCCACAAGGCTTTTCTGCTCTAGCGTCACTGAAGAGTGAGTTAGTTCAGGACCCTGAACATGTGCCTGTTTCTGCTCTAAGTCAGAAAGAGGTGTCTTTGGGCTCTAGTGTGCCTGCCCACTCCCATACCCCGAAAGAGGTTGTGCAGACCCCTGATACTTCTGCTGCTTCATCCTCCGGGCCAGCCAAGGTTGTCCAGGGTATAGAAGGTCCGTCCATCAAGGAGGATGGCCAGGATCCTCAAGCTCGCCCTTCCCATTCCCTCCTTTGGAAAGAGACTGTTGAAGGTCCCTCCACCCCTCCTCCCCTGACCCCCAAACAGGAGGAGACTGTCCAGGACTCTCAAGGGAATTCTTGCTCATCCCCTACCCCAAACAAAGGCTCCCAGAGCCCTGTGGAGCCCCTTCCGCCATCCTCTTCAGAGGTCAATGTGTCCCCCAGTCTAGAAGGCTCTTCTGCCACAAAGCCAGTGGAAGCAGAGGCCAGCATGGAGTCCCAGCTCATCCCAGATCCCACTGAGGAGAACGAGACCTCAGAGCCGTCTAAGGAAGAGGACGAAGCAGCCCTGACTGCTGACCTGGAGATTTTCCTGGATACTTTACGGAGCATGGAGCCCCCTGAGATCCTCCGAACTCACCGGATGCCCCGGGCTCCTCGTTCCTCCTACCTGGCCATGTATGCCACGCTGCCTGCCATTGAGGAGGATCAGCTGGGGCCATCTATTCCAAGACCCAGTCCTCAGGAGGGACCTGTGTTGGAAGAAGAAGAGGAGGAGCTAGAGAACCCCTATCTGAGTGATGATGAGAAGCTCCAGCGTAGGCAGGAGAAAGCGGGGCCCAGCCCCCCCTTGGACCTGCACCCACCCAAGCCCGCTAAGGTCTCCTGCTCTCCTTTGGAGATGATGAGGAAGCATACAACAGGTCAAGGCCCCGAACCTCAGCCTAGCAACCGGCCTACTTCCCGCCTGGGCGGGAGCCTTCTTTTTGGCAATCTGGTGCCAGCAAACAAGGACACCCCTGCCCTGGAACCACTAGGGTCAAAATTATCTGCTCTGCCACCCCATGATGCACCAGGGGTCAGGAAGGTGCCTGGACAGCTGCCGCTGCTTTGCAGTGGAAGGCCACCACCAGAGAAACCAGCACCTACCCAGCCCCCGGAAGGGTGGGTGAGTGAGACCTTGTAGGGGCCTGGGAAGTACCTTTGAGTGGTTAAAGAGGATGGTGTTGGGGGGCCAGGTCCCAGGAGGCAGGAGCTTGGCTCTAAGCTTAAACTCTGCAATGCACATCAGTAGGGGTCTCAGCATCCACGATAGTAAAGTGGGAATGTGTAGATTCCAAAAGGCTTGCTGGTCCTCACTGCCTGGAAGCGGGAAAGGAGTATATCCCAGCTCCTAGGCAGGGTGATAAGGCCCTGGGAGCTAGAAGTAATGGTGGTAATCTCCATGGGCTGTATCCTTGGGGTGAAGGCCAGCAGCAGGATATAGAATTCTTGGAAGAGCAGTGTGGGCCAAGTGGTGACCCCATAAAATTTCTAACACCCTCTTTATTCCAGAGCCCAACACTGAAGACCCAGGGCAAACTGAACACCAGGCCTGGGAAGGTAGGCACATGGGCAATTGGAGGCTAGCACAGGATAGTGCCTAGTGACACGCCCTAAGGACACCTACTGTTTTCCCAGGTGACCCTCTTCTCAGAGCCTGGCTGCCAGGGCAGAAGCAGGGAGATCTGGGGAGACACTTCCGATGCCTCAGGCTGGGCCCCTGTTGTCTCCATAAGGGTGGTGAGAGGCTGGTAAGTGGCGAGGGCCCCGGGTGGGGTGAGGCTGTTTGAGAACCTGAGGGTGAGATTCTGAGTGCAACCGCCTGCCCTGTGACCCTGGGGTCTCTGGGCCCACAGCTGGATACTATACGAACAGCCAGAGTTCCAAGGTCAGAAGCTGGTTCTGCCTGAAGGAGATGTAGAACTCAGAGCCCTGGCATCCACTTGGAGTACCGCAGGCATTGGCTCCCTGAGGAGGGCTGTGCAGGTGAGTGGTCAGGGACTTAGAGTGGACAGCCTCTCTGGGGGTGATGGGGCAGAGGTGAGTAGGGCTCAAGTATGGAGTATCTCTAAGTTCCTGGCCTTGGAGGCACTGAGAGAAAAAGACATTTGGGAATGTGTAGGCTGACTGGGTAGGTGGGGGCTGTGCCCTGAATGAGCAAGCTGGGGGAGTGTGAGCTGGTGCTAGGTCAGAATTAGGTCAGAGTGGCAGAAATGGACCAGTCACCCACCAGTCTGGGCAATGTGCCATAGAGCTTATTTATTTACTTGGTCACAAATGTTTTTCTCTCTTATGCTTTTAATTAAAAGTTTTATTAATTTGTTTACTGCGTGCATGCACAACCGCATGTCCCAGCATGAATAAACGCAGAGTCAAAGGACAGCCTGAGAGGTCAGTTCTCACCTTCATTCATGTGGGTCCTGGAGTGTGAACTCCAGTATCAGGCTTGGTCAGAGGCACCTTTACATGCTGAGCCATCTCCCCAACCCCACAGACATTTCTCTTGATCTCACTATGTGCCAGGCAACCGGGCAGGAGGTTTTCCTCCAAGATTCATAGTTAGATTCAGATGGCCCAGGAGAGCAAGACTGAGGACTTACGAATTCTGTCACGGTGGTTCTCAACCTTCCTAATGCTGGGACCCTTTAAAGTTCTTAATGTGGTGACTCCCAACTATAAAATTATTTTTGTTGCTATTTTATAGCTGCAACTTAGCTAGTGTTACAAATTGTAATGTAAATATCTGATATGCAGGATATCTGATATGTGATCCCCATAAAAGGGTCACTTACTGGGGACTGGAGAGATGGCTCAGTGGTTAAGAGCACTGACTGCTCTTCCAGAGGACCCGGGTTTGATTCCCAGCACCCACATGGCAGCTCACAACTGTCTGTAGTTCCAGTTCCCAATTCCAGGCAAACACCAAGGCAAATAAATAAAAATAAATAATAAATAAATAAGTAAAAAAGTTTTTGAAATTAAAAAAAGGGTCACTTACCCCCCAACTGAGGTGTGACCCACAGGTTGAGAAACATTGTTCTTTCAGCTTCCAAGAAGAAAAATAATGATGAAACTGGCTAGATTGTGACTTCTAGCTTAGAGATGTCTCTTTTATTGTTGTCTTTTTCTTTTGTTTTGAGACCAGGTCTCAAATTCACAATCCTCCTGCCTCAAGCTCCCAAGTGCTGGGATGACAGATGTACCCACCACACTTATTATTTTTGAGTATACGGTTTGAAAAGCCAATATAACGTGGTGTTTGTAAAGCAACAGGGAACTGCTTTGTTTACATAGCACAACTTTATCAACTACTGATACTGAATTCGACAAAATGATATCGACCCCTGGAGAGATCCAGAGCAATGCCAGAAACAAGACCCATCAGATCCTTTGTGGTTTGTGGGGTTTTATTTTGTTTAAGATAGGATCTCATACTGAGCCCAAAGTTAGCTAGAATTTACTATGTAGCCTAGGTTGGCCATGGCCTTGCAACAAACCTTCTGCCTCAGCCTCCCCAGTCCCGTGCTTACAAGCTTATTGGCATAAATCACCATGTCTGGCAACATTTTTTTTTCTTTCTTTTAAAGATAAGATCTGATGTTAGCCTAGGCTAGCCTCAAGCTCACCATGTAGCTGAGGCTGGTCTTGAAATCCTGGTCCTCCTGCCTTGACCTCCCAAGAGCTGGGATTCCAGGCACCAGCCACTGCACCCAGCTAGTAGTGTTTTTAGTGAGATGAGCCCCTGATCTGTTCTTCTCTCTCTCTGGTAAGGGTGATGAGATCCTAAAGCTGAGGACCAGTACCAGGCTGAGATCTGGGAGAAAGGAAAGGCAGTAGTTAGATGCTCTACAGATACACACGTTCATTATGAGCCACGGTAAATTCATACCCCTGTGTAGGAGGTCATGAGACCAGGAGACAAACAAACCTCTGAGACTGCACAGTGCCGGAATCATCTGAATCATTCAACACTGAGTTGGCACCTACTGTGTGCCAGGCACGTGGGAGGTGCTGGGTTGCAACACTCAACAAAAACCACCCTTCTCTATTCTTGGCTGTATTGCTTATGGACTGTGTGATCACAGACAAGCTTGCTTAATTAACTCTGCTGAGTGTCATCTTCCTGTCTGTTTTTATACGGAGAAAATCCTTTGAGGGACCAAATTGATCCCATTTAGGTAGACTATGGCCTGAACACAATTCGGACCATTTGTCACCTGACAAATGAAAATGGTCCCAGTGAGGAAGAAAGATCCAGAATGCAAAGAAACCTGCTGCCGCAGGATGAGACAGCCAAGGCTAAGCTGGTGATGGAGTGGGAGAAGAGGCTGTGAATGAATGCTTGCCAAGCAACGGTGAATCCTGATTTGGATCCCCCACAACCACATAAAACCAGGCATAGTGCCACATGCCTGTAATCCCAGCATCCAGGAGGTCAAGGCAGGGGAATAAAAAGTCGAAAGTTGGGGCTGATGAGGTGACTCAGTGACTTGTCACAGGCCTGACAACCTGAGTTTGATCTCCTGGACCCACTAGGGAAAAGGAGAGAACCATTTCCTTCAAGTTGCCGTCTGACCTCCAAACACATGCTGTGGTATGCTTTCGCCCTTTCCTTCACAAACAAATTTATTTATTTATTTATTTTTTAAACTTATTTATTTATTTATTTATTTATTTATTTATTTGCCTTGGTGTTTTGCCTGGAACTGGAACTACAGACAGTTGGTAGCTGCCATGTGGGTGCTGGGAATCGAACCCTGGTCCTCTGGAAGAGCAGATGGTGCTCTTAACTGCTGAGCCATCTCTCCAGCCCCACAAATTTATTTTTAAAACAAATAATTTTAAGGTACATTGTAAGTTCAAGACTAGCCTGGACTACATAAAACCTTGCCTTAAAAAAAAAAAAAAAAAAAGCCACCCTGGAGCCCGGGGTGTGGTAAAGACCTTGACTAGCAACTGTAAGGGCGTGGATTCTAGACACAGCACCCACATGAACAGTAACAAAAGCCAGTCTGGACAGAGGTCAGAACTGTAGACAGAATCAGGAAGTGACTATCTATCTTGCCTGCTCCAGCAAGTAGGAAGTCGGCCACCCAGAGAGGGGATGGCCTTGACTCTCTGCAGGTTCTGGGCACTTTGGTCTTGGGTTCCAGAAGTTTCACAAGGTACCATTGAGAACTTTAGTCTGGGGTTAGGTTGGCTGGCCTTGTAGAGAACAACCTTCTGAGAACACAACCTTGTGACTTTTCTTGAAGCCCCCAGGAGCCCTGTCAGGCTGGAGGACCAGGGAGGCAAGTGGGTCAGAGAAGCCGGCAGTTTGCTCTTTTTTAAAAAAAAAAACAAAAAAACTTCATTTATTTATTTATTTGCCTTGAACTGGAACTACAGACAGTTGTTAGCTGCCATGTGGGTGCTGGGAATTGAACCCGGGTCCTCTGGAAGAGCAGACGGTGCTCTTAACCGCTGAGCCATCTCTCCAGCCCCCAGCAGTTTGCTCTTAAATGTCCCCTCTTCTCCCTTTGCAGGAGTACTGTACCCCGAGGATCAGCCTGTTCTCTGAGGAGGGCCTCAAGGGCGAGCAAGTGACCCTGATGGGAGACTTGAAAGATTCTCAAAGTCTAGAGAGACCCCTACAGGTGGCATCCGCCACAGTCTCTGCAGGATTGTGAGTCTGGCTATTCTGGAATTGAATCCCTTGACCCTCACTGTGCCACATGCTGGGTACACAGTGCGGATAAAATAGACAGTTCCCTTCCTTAAAAGCATTCAGCAGGCTGAGGCCTGGGTTCAGTGGCATAAGCCTTTCATCCCAGCAAAAGAGGGAGACAGAGACAGGCAGATCTCTATGAGTTTTAGGCCAGCCAAGGCTACATAGTCTCAAACAGGAGGGGCGGGAAACACTACACACGACTCCCTCTTCTGGTAGGGAGACAGGGAAACAGCCAACAATAAGAATAAGGCCTGGTGGTGGTGCATGCCTTTAATCCCAGCACTCAGGAGGTAGAAGCAGGTAGATCTCTGTGAGTTCAAGGTCAGCCTGGTCTACAGAGGGAGTCCCAGGACAGCCAGGACTACACAGAGAAATCCTGTGTAGGAGAGAGAGAGAGAGAGAGAGAGAGAACAATGGCACCTAGAATGTTGTGGAATGGGGGGGGGGGGACACAGAATTGCAGAGACAAGCTAAAATATTAACCAGGTGACTAAATGGAGGTGGAGAGCTGGGTGTAGTCAAAGAAGCCTTCCTGGAGGAGGTGGTGCCTCGGTTGGGATGAGCGAGCTGAGACGCTAAGATAGGAATGTGTATGTTCTGTTGATGTGATCTGCCACATTAAGAGTGTTATCATCTCAGTCTGTATGTTTTAGTCAGTTCTGTATTCCCAGGGTTAGAAAGAGGGGTGGACCTATAAGTATTGGTCCTTGGACTGTGTCTGAAACAAACAGACAAAAACCTTGGCCTAGGACTAGGAGTTATTTGGTGGTGCAATGTACATTTTCAGTAAGTACGAGATCCTGAGTGTCATCCGCAGGATCAGACTATGAAAGATCCAGCCTGGCCAGTATAAAGAAGCAGAGAGAGGGGATAGGAGGACCCGGGAAGGAAGGATGCAGGTCTGTGTGTAGCTTGGCTTCCCTATGAGGATAATGAGAATTACTAGGGAGTGTAAGAAAGAACTCTGTCTGCCCTGTGTGATTGGATAGGGCCACAGGAAGGGAACCAAACACAGACTGATCTAGAATGAGGGGAGGATTGGGATGCCTTCTCTAGTATACTTGTGCAAGCTCCCCTCAAAAGCCCTTCTCTGTAAACTTGCCTGGTGATTCCAAGTCTGTGTCTGTGTTGCCCCCCCCAAGGTGGCTGCTATACCCCAAACCATTCTTTGAAGACACTCCCTATGTCTTAGAGCCTGGAGAATACCCTACCTTGGAGGCCTGGGGTTCATCAAGCCCCAGTGTGGGTTCACTAAAGCCCATGAGATTGGTAAGGAGTGGGGAACAGCCACATGGCACTGTGTCCATAGTCCCATGTGGGGTGGCCCTGCATCTGTGGGCAGATGGTGGGGGATAACCATACATCAGTTCCTTGAAAGCTCAGTGCCCCAGAGCTCCTCCTGGGAACTGGACTAGAGGAGAGGAGGATTATGGGATACAGAGAATATGGGCCTGCAATTTTTAGGAGTCTTGGGATCAGGAAAAGCCTAGGTGTCCAGCCTCGTCTATCTTTAATCATCTCTAGACCAGCATTTCAACCATGTCTCCTTTGCAGGGCTGCCCAAGTGTGGAGAAGCCAGGGGAGCCCAAGGTAAGGGGACAGACTCAGGGTCAGGGGGAGTTGGTATGTCTGGGGGGTAGTCACTGTAGCCTGGAGAGGCGCTAAGGGTCCTGTGGGGCAGAAGCTGTCCCCAAGAGGGCGGGTTCATGGGCTAACTAGGCACTGGCCTTGGTGTGTAAGTCAGGCCAGAGGTAGACAGGCCGCAGTGCTCAAAGGGCAGGTGAGGGACTTCAGGCTGGTGCTGTGTAGAGCCAGCCATTCCTAGAAAGCCAACCTCTCCGAGTCTGGGTCCAGATGACATCTGTCACCCTGATTCCTCTTTTACACAGGCTGTGGTATATGAAGCCCCAGGTTTTCAGGGGCAGAGTTGGGAAGTGAGCAGAGACATCTACAACCTTCAGCAGCCAGAGGACAGCCAGAGTCCCCAGCTGACCTCTGTGGGGTCCCTGCGAATTCTTGGGGGATGGTGAGGACTTGGATTTCTTCTTTCTGCCCCGTCCCTACAGGCTTTTCCCCTTGAGGGTGGAGAGTAACTTATTCATGGGTGTCTTGGTTCGTCTTTTTCCTTCCCCCAGCTGGGTAGGCTATGAGAAACAGGGCTTCCGGGGTCACCAGTACCTGCTGGAGGAGGGTGAATATGCTGACTGGTCACACTGGGGAGGCTATGATGAGTTTCTGACTTCCCTGCGGGTCATCCGGACGGTAAGCAGGGGTAACTGGCAACACCCAACCTCCATAGCACAATCTAGGGGAAGAATCTGCACCCCTATCTGTTCTTCCTGGCAGAATGTCCCCCCTATCCCACCTAGTCTCTCTCTTGTGGCTCTTTCCAGAACACATGGGCCCCTCACACCTAATCCCCGGGGGTGGGGGGCTGCTTCCTTAAGGTTTAGGCAGGCTCACGGGTTTGCATCCGTGTACGGGAGAAAGCTGACTGTCTCTTGGGGCTCAGGACTTTGGAGACCCGGCCGTGGTGCTGTTTGAGGACATGGACTTCCAGGGGCACTTCGTGGAGGTGAGTTCCGCTTTGCCGGACGTGGAGCTAGCTCAGCACAGACCCTGCACGCAAGCCATCCACGTGCTCAGCGGCGTGTGAGTAATCCCCGCCCCCCCAGACGCAGGGCGGGGCCCAGGAGCCGTGCCGACTCCGCCCTCGCCGACCCAAGCCCCGCCCTTCCTGCAGGTGGGTGGCCTATGAGCAGGTGGGCTTCTCGGGCGAACAGTACATCCTGGAGAAGGGTGTGTACCGCAACTGCGACGACTGGGGCTCCGGTAACTGCTCCCTTGGCTCCCTTCAGCCAGTTGTTCAGGTGTGTGCATGAACGGTGGGTGCGTAGCCTGGGAGGCGGAGCCAAGAGGTGGGCGTGGCCAGGCAGCCTAGCCCAGACTGCTTGGGCGAGGCTGGACAGGGGGTGTGGCCAAGAGGGGAGGGGATAGGAGGGTGGGCGGACACTGAGGGCGGAGAGGGGAGGGGCTTGCCTTGTCTCGCACAGTTCGTGGGGCAGGGAGGGAGTTCTTGGGGGCGGAGCATCTAGGAAGGGCGGAGCTTGTGGCTGCTGGACAGCTGGATAGCCGCAACGGTTTTGAAGCTAAGGGGCCGAGGCTCGAGGCTGGCCTCCTCCTTCAGTCACAGCATTGATCTCTCCCTTCAGGTTGGGGAGAGCGATCTTCACTTTGTCTCGAAGGTAAGAAGGCGGCTGCGCGGGAATCTGGTGAGATGGTCTCAGCCTTCGTGGCAAAGCTCTCTGCCCTTCCCCTGCCCCCTCCTAACCCTCCACCTCTCTGTCTCCAGATTCAGCTTTTCTCAGGCCCCAACTTTCTGGGCGACCATATTTCCTTTGAGGATGACCAGGCCTCTCTGCCAGCCTCTTTCCATCCCCAGTCATGCCGGGTCCATGGTGGCAGGTGAGCAGGAGGAGGGGTGGAGCTCCGAGTGCTGGGAGAGGCGAGGGAAATGGGTGGGAGGGGGAGACTCACCTTTCCAATGATTTTCTTCCTTAAGATTAACTGTTATTTCCAGAGTCATTCAACTTTAAAATAAATAGAATAACATTTTAATATGAAATATAACTCTGGAGATATTTGATAGTTAATATAAAGAGCCCCAAGCAGAGCGAAGGACACATGCTCGTAATCACAGCATCTGGGAGGTAGAAGCAGGAAGATTAGTTTAAAGCTGACCGTAGCTCAGTTCTATAGGGGGCTGGCTGCATGAGACTGTCTTAAACAACAACAAATTATTCCGTTTATAACTGTACATTAATGAAATCCAAGGCTGGTAAAATAGCTCAGTGAGTAAAAGCAATTGCAGTGTAAGAGTGATTGCCTAAATTCAATCCCAAGATCCCACAGTGGAAGGAGAGAATCAGATTCACACACACACACACACACACACACACACACACACACACACACACACAAGCACACACACAAGCACACACGCACGAATACACGCTTTAAAAACAACTGACACTCTTCTAAAATCTCAGAAACTTTTAGGACTGGAGGGATGGCTCAGAGGTTAGGAGCACTGACTGTTCTTCCAGAGGACCTGAGTTCAATTCCCAGCAAAACCACATGGTGGCTCACAACCATCTATGATGAGGTCTGGTGCCCTCTTCTGTAAAACTGTATGCATAATAAATAAGTAAATCTTTAAAAAAAAAAAATTTAAAAACAACTGACACTCTTCTAAAATCTCAGAAACTTTTAGGGCTGGAGGGATGGCTCAGAGGTTGAGAGCACGGGCTGCTTTTCCAAAGGTCCTGAGTTCAATTCCCAGCAACCACATGGTGGCTCACAATCATCTATAATGAGATCTGGTGCCCTCTTCTGGTGTGCAGGCATATATGCAGGCAGAATAAAGGTTAGAAAAGTTTGAGGCCCATTTAGTAGGCCCTCCCATTAATCCCCAGTACTTAGAGATGGAAGTAGTAGGTGAGGTCAACCTGGGCTCTGAGACCCGTTTCTTGGCAAATGCTTTCACTCTGGTTCATTTTGTGCTAGTCCAAGAATTTCACCTCTAGCAGTAACAAATGCCCCTGGCCATCTCTCTTAATCATAGCCTCAGTTCCAAAAACCAACAAAATAGAACCGGTTCTATTCCATTATTCCCAGCTGCAGTATCCAGGTGATTTTAAAAAAGCAGACAAAGCTGGGCATGGTGACGATGACTTTAATTCCAGCACTTGGAGAGTGGAAGGGAGAGCCCAGGATCACCATTGCCTGTGTTGTGAGTTTGAGGCCAGCTTGGAACGTATGGGGAAAAGAAAATCTGAATGAAGTGTAAAGTAATCTTTTTTTTAATATTTATTTTTATTTTATGTGAGTTGGTGTTTTGCCTGCATGTATAACTGTGTAAGGGTGTCAGATCTTGGAATTACAGACAGTTGTTAGCTGCCACGTGGATGCTGAGAATCAAACTCAGGACCTCTGGAAGAACAGTCAGTGCTCTTAACCACTGAGCCATCTCTCCAGCCCAAATAAACTTGTTTTTAAAGATTTATTTTTATTTTATGTGTTTGAATGTTTTGCCTGCCTGAGTGTTAATGTGAACCATGTGCGTTTAATATCTATGGAGAGAGACCAAAAAATGGTGCTAGATGCCCTGGAGCTGGAGTTATAGGCAGTGGTAAGCCACCATGTGGGTGCTAACAACCAATCCCAGGCCCTCTACAAATGCAGCCAGTGCTTTCAACCTCTGAGCCATCTCTCTGGTCCCTGAAATAATTATTTTTGTCTGTGATGATGTCACAAACCTGGTATATAGTTAGATTAATATAATGTATTTTTAACTTTTAGGAACATTTTAACTATTTGTTTGCAAGAGCAAAGGTTGATCCCAGGACCTCACATATACTAGGCAGGCATTCTACCTGGCCTTTACATACCCAAGCTCTAATTCTCCATTGTTGTTGTTGTTGTTTTTTATTGTCTTTTTAAGATTATAAATTTATACAAATAAGCAGGCAGGCATGGTAAGCACACCTTTAATTCCAGCATTTGTGGAGGCACAGTCACTGAGTTCGAGGCCAACCTGATCTATAAAGTGAGTTACAGGACAACCAGAGCTGTAGAATGAGACCTTGTCCCAATAAACAAGTTAATTAATTAATGCAAATAACGTGAGTGTATGTGATTCAGAATGAACAGGAATGTAGGTGTGATCCGGTGTGCACAGGAATGCAGGTATGATCTAGTGTGCACAGGAATGCAGGTGTAATCCGGTGTGCACAGGCATGCTGGAAAGCAGGGTTGTGGCTAATGGCCAAGCCCTCAGAAGACAAAGCTCAGGCTTCAGGACTCAAAGCTTTTAAACTAAATGAATCTTTGTAGACTTGTGTGTGTGTGTGTGTGTGTGTGTGTGTGTGTGAGAGAGAGAGAGAGAGAGAGAGAGAGAGAGAGAGAGAGAGAGAGAGAGAGGTGTCCTCTGGTGTCACTTTGGAGAACACACACAAACACCACAGTTGGTCAGGAACTTAGTAGTTTTAATGAAATAAACTGTTTTCCTGGTTCCTGTTGTAGCTCAGGTTCATATAACAGGGTGACATAATCTCCATGGCTTAAATAGAAGAAAATCATTTTTTTGTGTGTGTTTTTTTCCCCTTGCTGTGCCCTCCCTTACTACAGAGACCAGGGCTCTGTCTTCTCCCTGTTTCTGAGTCTGGTACATAGACTCCTTGGTCATCCTGACACCCCTTTTCCTGTTCTTAAAAGAACACTCATCCCATTCTAGGGGCCCAACCTCTCTCTCCTAAACCAAGGCACCTCCAGAAGGCCACACATGGAGAACAGAGGTTGGTCCTCTCCCTCACCATGCAGGATCCAGAAATGGCTGGAGCCATCTCACTGAACCTTACTTTTGTTTTGAGACAGGGTCTTTCTGAGCTGCCCCTTAGTAGCCTAGGTTGTCCTTGAACCTGCGTGATCCTCCTGTCTCAGCCTCCCAAGCAGCCACCAGGCCCAGTGTTAGCTGTTCCTACTGATGGGCATTTGGTCCCTCAGCCCTTAACTGCTTTGCTATAACAGTGCTGAATGGATAACTTCTGCATGTGTTACTTTATGTGTTTGAAGGGTAACCGCAGAACAGACTCCTAGATGGCACATTGGCAGACTGATGGCCTGCAAAGCCTCCTGTGATACAGCCAGATTCCCCTTCAAAGGACAGCATGCACTCTTTTGGGTCCTTGTTTGTTTTTGTTGAGGCAGGATTTCACTATGGAGCTCTGGCTGTGTAGACCAGACTAGCTTCAAACTCAGAGATGAGCCTGCCTCTGCCTCCTGGGTGTACCACTGGGCCTGGCTCCTTTATCACAATTCTCCCCTGCCCCTCCAGTCCTTTCTTAAGTCTTGACCTCGGTCGCTGCTGCTATAGTGCCTGTCACCCCTGGACCTCTCCTGGATTAGAGGATCACCATAAGTCCACATACTCTGGGGACTGACTCTCCCCGTACCTGGAGGAGTAAGGTAAACTGGCTTCTGGCCTCAACTCCCCCCATCTGTTCCTTTCCAGCTGGGTCCTGTTTGAGGAGAAGAACTTTGAGGCAGACCAGCACATTGTGTCGGAGGGAGAGTTTCCTACCCTCACAGCCATGGGCTGCCTGGCCTCCACCATCCTGGGCTCACTCCGGAAGGTTCCCTTGGTGAGTTCCCCATTCTGTCCCAAGCTGCAGAGGCAGAGGGATGATCCTGGGGCAGAATCTGTCTCACATACCACCTAGTGGGCTTGATGAGCAATGGCTTCTAGACCCTCATGTGACCTTGACTCTGAGGCTCCTAAATCAGCTCAACTGTGTCTATTGAGCATTCACGGAAATAGTCCAGAGACACCAAACGTAATTAGACAGCAGGACCTAAAGGTGACTGTGTGGAGTGGTGCATCCAGGTCAGGGGCAGTGCTGGGGTGGTCGAGACCAAGAGGCGGGGCCAGCTTAGAGGGTTGTCAGGGTCAGCTGTGAAGATCACTCTGCAGAGGAGAGGCAGGAGGTAAGCCGTCATTCCTGAGAAGAGGCTCATAGAAGCCACATGTATACTGTGATGGTGTAGTGTCCGTGAAGACCAGGAGAGTGCCTGGGTGGTGCTGACATTTGCTGGGTGACCCTTTTCAAAGCTTTGTGAGACTTGTCATTATCTGAGGTTGGAAACTAAGTCCCAGAGCCACCACTGTGTTTTGTTCCAGATTACATAGCTGGGAACAGACAGAGCAGCTGTCCCCCCAGGCTGCCTGGCTGTATAGCTGAGCTCTGGGGACAGTTAAGTTAGACCTGAGTCTGGAGCCCAGATCTGGGGCATCAAGTCATTGGCCTTACCTTCTTCAGACTCTGTAATCTCCTCTAAACAGAGATGATGATAGCATCTCCTGTCAGGGTGGCTGAGGAGCTAGAATGGGATTGGAAAACACGATCTGCCAAGGATCTGGCCTGCAGTGAGCCACAGATAAAGGAGAACAGTTATTAACCAAAGTGATTATTAGTTATCATCATTGAGATGATATCAACAAGAGATTATGTCAAATGATTCCCCAGGTTTCCAGCCATTAGTTCTTAGGAGGGCCAGGTCTGAGAGGCAGGCACAGTGATGCACACCCTCAATCCAGGACTCGGGAAGCTGAGGTCTGTGCTACACAACAGATTCCAGCCTAGTCTGAACGATTTAGTGAGATCCCTGTCCAGAACCACAACAAAACAATACCTGCAGTGGATGTTTCAAAGAGAGAATTTTGCATTGAGCTGGTACAAGTCTGTCACATGCTGTGATTGAAAATCTGAGGAACTTGCTGATAGTTGATGTCTTGAGAAGCTCGGAGGCCTGCAGGTCTGGGGTCCAGGTGTTGGGATCGTAGGACAGAGCCTGAGCTGGCATTTCATGGCCTCATCCCTCCTTCTCTGGCCCCAGCACTTCTCAGAGCCGTCCCTGTCCCTCTTTGGTCTGGAGTGCTTCGAGGGCAAGGAAATCAAGCTGACTGGGGAGGTGCGGAGCCTACAGGCCGAGGGCTTCAACAACCATGTGCTGTCGGTGCGCGTCAAGGGCGGCATGTGAGTGTGTGGGCTTCTAGCTGGGTTGGGTGAGTGGTGGGCTGGGGACCCCACTCCAGGCCAGGAAGGAGGGAGCAGTGTGGACTGAGGGCCTCTGGCTCCTGAAAACCCCAACCCCAAATATACTCATTAGCCTCTTTCTGCCGCTGTGGGTCTTCAGCCTACTGTAAGGAGGAGAAGGAGGAGGAGGTTCTGCTAACACTTGTGTCTTGTCCTCTGTCTGTCTGTCTGTGTTCCTGTGTCTCTGGCATTGACTGGGTGTAGGTGGGTGGTGTGTGAGCACAATGACTTCCGAGGACGACAGTGGCTGGTGGGTAGCTGTGAGATCACTAACTGGCTGACCTACAGCGGGACCCAGAGGGTGGGCTCCCTCTACCCCATCAAGCAGGTAGGTAGCAGTCAGCGTGAGTGCCTCTGCATGTGCCTGTCCTCATGTACATCTGTGTGTTTCAAAGCTTGATGTTTGTGTCCTGTGTCAGTTTGTCCTTAACCTCTCCCTATATCATCATCTCAGTAGTTTCCCCTAAACCAATTTGAAAGCAAAACAACTTTGTCCTTGTCCTTAAGGGTCACACAGTATATACCATAGGCTTATGTACCCAGATCTGAAAATCGTCTCGTGCACCACATATAGCTGGCCCACTTGGCTTTGGGAAGCACGGGGCTTGCATGTCAGTGCCCGCTGGTCTAGAAGTTGGCTTCATTTCTGCACACATATATTTCTAGGATATGGCTGTGGCCTGTGTGTGTGTGAGTATGCATACATACATATGCCCACCATCTAAGAGAATGTTTGTCATTTGAGGCCATGCTTCTAAGTACTCTGGAAGTGATTTGTATGATTTGTGTGTATGGACATGGGAGTGTGTATGGACATCCGTATTCCTACAATCAGCTGTGCCTGTAACATGCATAGGTATTTGGCACTGAACAGGCTGGGAGGATCTGTGTGTCAGTTATGATGTGTAGATTTGATGAATGTATGGACCTGTGGAATTGTTTGTGCCTTCTTTAACTATGCTACCTTATGGATTCAAGTGCATCTGCCAGGTTCCCTAGATAATGTGCAGGGATCTATGGTCACAGAACTATGCACATGTCTTATGCTTGTGCCCTCAGCATGGGGGTGTAGAAAAGATGTGACTTAGAAGCAGGCGAGGAGGATTTAGGGGTGTGGGTCTCCCAGAGGGTCCAGGGTTGGGGGTGGTGGGCACCCTGGCTGCACACTCTCAGCCTCTCCTCATCATCAGCGCCGAGTCTATTTCCGCCTCTGGAATGCGGCGCTAGGGGGATTCCTGGCCGTGCCTGACCACGTGGAGGACATGAAAGCAGGTCGTGTGGTGGTCTCCGAGTCCCGAGCCGGAGGCAGCTGCATCTGGTACTATGAAGATGGACTGCTGAAGAACCAGGTATGATTCCGGAAGTCCCAGTCCAGTTAGATCCAGGATGCATGGGAGAAGCAGAGAATGCGAGCTCTTCCTTTTCTTATGTTAAACCTTCCAAAAACTAGTATTTGGGGCTGGAGAAGTGACCCAGCAGTGAAAAGCCCTTGCGTTTGCAGAGGACCTGGGTTTAGTTCTGAGCACAAAAGTGATGCCTCATAGCCACCCCTGACTCCATTTCCAAAGGATTTGATATCCTCTTCTAATCTCTGCGGGCATGAGGTGTATTTGTGGTGCACAGACATACGTTCAGAAAAAAAAAAAAAAAAAAAAAAAAACCAAAAAAAAACTCATAAATAAATCTAAAAAAGGATAAAAGACTTGCTTAGGGGCACAGTTGTAATAGCCAGCATTCAAAACCAGTTTATAAGCTGGACATAGTAGCACATGCCTTTAATCCCAACACTGAGAAGACAGAAGCACTTGGATATGTATGAGTTCAAGGCCAGCCAGCCAAGGGTGCGTAGTGAGACACTGTGTCAAGGACAAAACAAACCCAAACACAGTGTATGAAGGACAGCTTGAACATGGGAGATTTACTGTGGGGAATGCAATATCTAATAATCCTCTGGGGCCTCAGGTGGCCCCCACCATGAGCCTGCAGGTGATTGGACCTCCTAGCCCAGGCTCCAAAGTGGTGCTGTGGGCCGAGAGCCGCCTACCACGCCAAACTTGGAGCATCAGTGAATTGGGTCACATCTGCAGCCAGATGTTTGAAGGACAGATCCTGGATGTGAAGGGTAACATAGGCTGTGTGTGTCTTTTGGGGGGGGCACCCAAAGGAACTGGAAATAGAACACTCTGACCATCTCTCAATCTCACCCTCAGGTGGCCGAGGTTATGACCGAGACCATGTGGTGCTATGGGAACCGACCAAGGACAGGCCTTCCCAGATCTGGACTGTCCATGTACTTTGAACCAGCTTCACCCCAGTTTCCTGCTGTAGGCCTTTTCTGGGACAAAATATTTTTGTATAGATTTTGCTGTAACATAAGCCGTTTTCTATCACGCTGTCACGTGTTGGTATTTCTTTGCACCTTGCCATAGAGAGGAAGATGGCCTCCTCTCCTTTCTGGCTCTTCTTCAGGTTGGCTTCTCTGCTTGTACAGCCTCCACTTGTCACCAGAGGGAGCTCCAGAACCAGACTAATTGGTGTGTCACCCAGTTCTGCCATTAACCACGCCCCCTTTGCCTGTTCAGTGCTAGATTCTGATGGTGTCAGGGAACAGAAGTGGAGGCTGATCCCTCTTTTTGTTCTGTTTGTTTGTTTTTGTTTTGTTTTTCGGGACAGGGTTTCTCTGTGTGGCTTTGGAGCCTGAGCCTCAAATTCACAGAAATCTGCCTATCTCTGCCTCCTGAGTGCTGAGATCAGAGGCGTGTTCCTCTTGAAGAAGTGCGCGCCCCCCTATCCATTCCTTGGTTGGATGGGAAGGGATTGGCCAGGCCAGATAGAGGAGGTAGAGGAATGTACCCTAGGATTACAGATGTGTCCAAGGTTCAGTGTGTGAGTGGGCACGGCCAGAGAGCTGAGGGGTCTACACCCAGAGAAGCCCTATCCCTCGGCCCCTCCCTGCTTCCAACTATAGTTTTAAAGCTTGAAAGTTTGGCCTTGCTCAGAGAAGCCAGGAGAAGGGGATGGGTCCCTAGCGAGGTGACAGGTCAGGCTACCAGAGACCTAGAACTGTAGTCACTTTCTAGACCTCTGTTAGCAGAGGTTCCTGGGGAGACACATTGGGGGGCCCTTGGGGACCAGTCTGCAGCTCCACACCAGCCGCAAGCCCAGGACAGGGAAGTAGTTACAAGACACATTTCTTTCCTGCCGTCCCTGGCTGTGGGTGTGGGTGGTAACACAGGCCTCTTCATCCTCATCCTCATCCTCTGTGGACAGGTGACTCATGAGATGCCCTTCTGTAAACCCTCCGAGATACTGGGATGCTTCTGGGTCTACAGTACTCTAGCTGGGAATTTTGAGAGAGACAGAGCCAAGTGATCTGTGATTTCCTGGCATCTGTCATTATGAAGACACCTAGGTGGTAGGGTGGGAAACTGCCTGAACCCGAGGTGTGAAGGGCCTGAGGGTGTGTGTGTGTGTGTAGAGAGCTGGGTATATTCAGTCACACACGTAGCAATGTACAGTCACAGGAAGCTCCTAATGCCGCTGCGCACGTGACTCCTGGGATCAGTGATGACCAGTGACCACATGTGGGGCTCCATCTAAGCACAAGTACAACTTTATTCATCCCCAGCTGGACATCACTTGCCCCTCTGCATCAGCGCCTCCCCATTTGGTCCATTGGCTGTCAACCCTTTCCAAGGACTGTTTAGGGCATCTCTTGCTACTGACGGTGGCAGCTGTCTGAGGAGCACAGGGCTGTAGAAGTAACACCGTCACCTCAGCTGAGGTAGAAGAGGCGCATTAAGGTGCTGGTGAAGAAGAAGAAACTGCAAGCACCCACATTGATGAGAGACGGGGCTCTGTTTCTTGGGGGTTTAGCATGGGAAGGAGGGGAAGTGGAGGTGGGATGATTGCTGTTCGTCGTGAGCGTTGCTTGCTTCGGGAGCTGCGTGACCTTGGGGGGCGGTGTGAACTTAGTGGTCACTGGGCTGTTACCACTCACATTGGTACTATTGTTTCCCAAGACTCCCATTTGTATCTGCAAGAGAATTGCGGAAGGATTTGAACCTCGAGTTAAGAACTCATCCCTGTCTGTGTCTTTCTCCAAATCCAGGTCTCCAGAAAGCTTCTGCATTAGGCCCTGTTGGGAAATTTAGCCTCCTGCTTTGTCACAAGCGGTGGGTGATAAAGTCATCTCTGCCCCTGCCATTCTGTCACCCCACAGAAATCTCCTGTCACTTTTCAGGCCACCAGATCCTCCAGCACAGAGGGAAGAATAATCCCGTGCTTGTCCTGAGCCTGAGGAAGGGCTTCCCCTCCTAGAGACATGGGGGTGCTTTGGGGTCTGTGGTACTGCACTTGGGACAGCTTCTCTCAGGAAGGAGTCCATCATGGCTGGGAGTACCACATGGCAAAGGGCATCATGAAAGAGCCCTGGCAGTGTGGGGTGGAGATGACCAGATGTGACAAGTTGTTCTTGATGCTTGATTGAGCAGCAACTGATGCCGCCTTGCTGGGAATCAAATCGCCCTGAAGCTTGATCAAGATGTTCTTGATCAAGAACCTGATGGCTCTATTCCCTGTATTAATCAGGTCCCTCTGGGCACACGGGTGGGCACATGGATGCACACACGGGTGCCATGGAGGCTGCCTCCCAGAGTGGCAATTGATTTAGAGATTATTGAGAGACTTCAGTCTCTGTATTCCCACACACCCAGGCTTTTCTATAGCAGGAACAGAGGACCCCTGCCACCTATGACAATCTATTAGACATCTCAAATCCCTCCCAAAAGGACCTTTTCTGCAGCTCTCCTCAATGGGGCTTCCTAACCCAGAATTGCACAGAGCCCTTTGAGCACCTTCATGTAGCTGACACTCTCTGAGGTTTCCCCACATGGGACCATGGGCTTCCCCAAGAGCAGTCTGACAGTCACTAAGAGGAATGGAAGCCCCGGCATGGCATACAGGCCCTCCTGTATCCCAGGTCTCCTGTTAGTGACCATCTATCTTTGTCCATGAGGAACTTGCATTCCCTTCCTGAGCCCAGCCCGTCAGTGAGTCCTATGATGGAGGCAGAGCTCTAAGGACTGTCCTTACCTGACTTGTAACCAGGAGACTGATGGCGAGGAGGAGGAGAAAGCCTTTCATTCTGGACTTTCCTGGGCTCTCTAGCAGCTTTGAAGAGATGCGCTCAAGGCTGGCTATCTGCAGGCCTCTTTGTGCCTGGATGTTTTTGAATAAGGAGGCAGGGGAGATAAGGAGGAGGAGGGAGGGAGGAAGGAGGAGCCACTTTCTTTGAAACTTGGGGGCAGATAAAACTAGACCTAGTGGATGATTCTGACTTCTCAAAACCACCGGCAGATGAGGGGCGCAAGTGGGCAGCTGCAGGGTGTTGCCTAGGCTTGGAACCATGTGTCCCCGGCAGGGAAGAGAAAATCACAGTGACAGGGTTGACCTCAGATTGGATGCAACTGAAGTGAAAGGCAGATCATAGGACCTACACATTATGTTTCTCAAGGACCTGCTGTGTGTCTCTTCCTGGTTTTTGTTTACACTATGGCGATGCAACTGTGAACAAACAGACATGGTTGCTACTCATGGAGCTGATGTTCAAATGGGGGAAGACAAAACAGTGGCAATTTCGGGTTTCAATAAATATTGAAGAAATCAAGGTGTGAGAAACAGAGAAAGTGCATCCAGATAAGTGGTCAGGACTGGACACTGCGGGGGAACTGTTAATGTCCAGACTTGGAGGAGATGTATAGACACAGAACAGCACCCGAGATGCCTACCCCATCCCAATTACACAGTATTCTCTCTCAAGGCTTGGGGAGAAGAGGGGCTAGAGAGAGAAGGTGGGGGGAGAAGAGAACATTTCCCCTCCCTCTCCGCCCCCTTTGAGACAGGGTTTCACTATGTAGCCCAGGCTTCCCCTAAACTTGTAGTCCTTTTGCCTCTACCCCATGAGGGCGGGAATTGCAGGCATATGACATTATGCCACCATGCACAGCTGCATGATGCTCTTTAATAACTGTCCCCAGGGCCCGCACAGGCCCACACAGATAAAGGACTCACCATACACCTTGTTCCATAATGAACTGGGATAAGCAGGGGAGGCTGTTGTAGCACCTGTTACAGTGTGATCGCGTGATCTACCCTAAGATTTTTAATTTCCTTGGAGAGATGTATGGTTCAATAACACCTTGGAGCACTCAAGGTAAATCTTTGTTGCTGCTATTTTTGAAAAAGGATCTCACTCTGGTAGTGCAGACTAGCCTGGAACTCACACTGTAGCCCAGGCTGTCCTCAAATTTCTATCAAGGTAAATCATCCATCCATCATCCATCATATCATCATTCATCTTTTTGCTCACTCTTCTAAACTATTAGTACTTACTAGTTCAGGCGAGATGAATGGGGAAGAGTCTCTGTCCCTGAGGATTTCCTAGGCCACTGCCTATGGGTGAGGGGTCTCTGTACTTCAGGAAACTCAATAGGAAGGTCAGCATGCATCAGGGTTTTAAGTAGAGTACATGTCTGCTTACAGGGAGGAGAAAGACCAGGTTACCTGAGGAAGGAGCATGTGAGCTGGCTCTTGAAGAGGGATTCTAGAGGAACAACAGGAGGTATTCCAGAAAAAGCCCAACACTCAGAAAGGAGCATGCTGCTTGGAACTCAAGGAGGGTGGATAGCAGGACTTAGAATACAAAAGCTTCCAATACTGTAAGCTAGGGATGACAGGTCTTCATCAGAGGTGGTGACTGGAGGGGTGGCAAAGTGGGGGAAGGAGGGATAGAGCTGGGTTTTATATTCTTGGGGACTCTGTGAGCTTGGAAGACCCCCCTCCCTCTTCCTTTACTTCCTCCCAGAGCTGCTAGCGCCCAATAAACTCTTTACTCACAAAGGAGCCGGACCTGATGAGCATCTTTCAGGAAATGACCAAAAAGTCAAGTAGATTCTGTCCACACAAGAACAGAGACTTAGTCAGTGGTAGTGGTGGCGCACACCTTTGATCCCAGCACTCGGGAGGCAGAGGCAGGTGGATTTCTCTGAGTTTGAGGCCAGCCTGGTCTACAGAGTGAGTTCCAGAACAGCCAGGGCTACATAGAGAAACCCTGTCTTAATAAAACCAAAAAGAAAAAAAGAACAGGAACTCAGACCTTGGCCGAGATAAAGAAGTGGAGCCCCAGAAAAGAGTCCTGGGAAGTGTGGAAGGTACACAGATGAGGCTCCAAGGTCTCCTAGCACTCAGGCTTATTTGAAGCTGCAGGTCTCAATTTCCAGGGTCTCTAAGATGCTGCACTGAGTGACGAGGGCTGGGAAAATGACTCTGAGGAGAGATTAGCAGTGCTTCTCAACCTTCCTAATGTTGCAACCCTTTAATATAGTTCTTCATGTTGTGGTGACCCCCAAACATAAAGTATTTTGTTCCTACTTCATAACCGTAATTTTGTTACTGTTATGAATCATTATATAATCATCATGTAAATATCTGATATGCAGGATATCTGGCATTCAACCCAAAATGGGTTCTCAACTCCTGAGATTCACTCTGTAGACCAGGCTGGCCTTGACCTCACAGAGATCCACCTGCTTCTGTGCTGGGACTAAAGACATGTGCCACCGCTGCCCACCTTTAGTCATTTATTTTGTGTGTGCATGTGAGTAGTGTCTGTGTGGAGGTCAGAAGACAGCTCCTGGAATCGTTTTCTCCTACGTGTGTGCCCAGTGATTGAACTCAGGCTTAGCGGCAAGTCTTTACCCGCTGAGCCATCTAACTCTGAGGCTCAGGGAGTCGAATTATTTACAAACTAGGAGTGGGGTATGTTACCCAATTCTTCTACATAGAAACTAGAATTAAAACTTCAGGGCATCATCTAGTCCATAAATTAGAGGAGAACTTGAGATTTAGATATTTATTAAATAACTTGCATCAGTCTAATTCATCTTTGCTTGATCAGATGAGGAAACAATGGAAGCATTACTTCCGCAAGATCGATTTAGCACAATATTGACACTGTTGAGAGTCACACCTTCGGTCCAGAGGCTCCCACCAGACACCCTAATTCCAGGGTTTAAAAAAGTTCTCTGACCTCTGACCTCGTTGAGCGGTGCATTCTGGGATCTGAAGTATCTTGAGCGCCTTCTCTTCACCGTAGGCCAATAGTGTTCGGGCACAGTCGATTACACCCGCCTCCGTTGCCCGCTGGTTCGTCAGCGATCCTCTCGGAGTCAGCCAATGAGACGTGTCCGGGTCCTGGTCGCCTGGGAAACCCCGAGACAACAAGATGGCGGCGCCGCGGGACGGCTCCCTGGTCCGGTGGTGAGTGCCAGCTCCAGGCCTTTCCGCCCCGCCGAGTCTTCCCGCTGGCCGGGGCCCTCGCTCCGACTCCGAGGACCGCCGCCGCCTGCGTGGCTCGGCTCAGGCGGGGTGGAGGCGGAGCAGAAAGGGGTTAGGAGGGTGGCACGCAGCTCAAGTGTGTCGGGGGATGAATGCCCAGGACTGCGCTGACTTCGGTCCTCAAGATGGAAAGGTGTAGGACACGTTTATAACCCTCACCGGAGGCGACAACTATACCTTTACAGCCCTCGTTGGTTGTGAAGGGCTTCGAGTATGAAGCATGTCTAGGTTACATAGCGAGTCCCTGGCCAATTAGGGCAAATCAGCAAGACGTTCCCTCAAATTTAAAAAATACAAAACAAGGCCAGGTGTGGTTGTGCACGCCTTTAATCTCAGCACTGGGGAGACAGAGGCCGGAGAGGATCTCTGAGTTTGAGTCTCCTCTGGCTTACAGAGTGAGATTCTGTTTCTAAACAACAAAAAACCGAACTAATTAGCTAAACAAAATAGAAGCCTGGGCCTGGTGGTCTGCAGATCGTAATCTTAAATACTCAGGAGGCTGAAGGCTGAACCAGGAGGACCACATGTTCAAAGTCATCTTGGACTTTAGAGTCAGTTCAAGGCTATCTTGGGCAAAGACCATATGTGTATAATTTTATAAGTATAAGTGAGTATCTGCATTTGTGTATGTGCATCACGTGCACACCTGGTGTCAGAGGAACCCAGAAGAAGGTATCAAATTCCCTGGAACTAGAGTTACAAGAGGATTGTGAGTTACAATGTGGTTGCTGGGAACCAAACCCAGGCTCTCTTCAAGAACAGCAATTGCTCCTAACTGTTGAGCCATTTTCAAGACCATTTCATTAAAATAAAACATAAATATAGCTAGCAGTATTGTACTTATGTAGCATGTTTAAGAGCATAAGTTCACTCTCCAGTCTTGAAAAGGTTAATTAAAACTAAGTGTAGAGGCTGGAGAGTTGGCTTGGAGATTAAGAGCTCCAGCTGCTCTTTCAGAGGACTCCAGTTCAGTTCCCAGCACCCACATAGTTGCTCACAACTGTCTGTAGCTCCAGTTCCAGGGGATCTCACACCCCCTACAGAGATATATATGTAGGCAAATCACCAATGCCCATAAAATACAAATAATTTGTTTAAAGTAAGTTTAAAAGGACCGAGGTTATTATTGCTCAGTGGTAGAGCATTTCTCTAGCATTTCAACCCAGAGTACCTAAACAGCAGCAACAAAATGTCTTTGGCCCAGAGGAGAAGCCCAAGACATTTCTCAAATCTCTAGTCTCAGGGCCCAGAGCTCAAAGGAAGGTGCTCCACCACATTGGATGAGAGTGGAACTAAAAACAGGATAGTGTAATAGCCCCAAAGAACTGCATCCGGAGGGTCCTGAGAAACAAGGGGGGAAAAGATCTACTGTGAGAGTCAGCGCACAGCTTAATCTGAAGGGTTTGGCAGGTGACCGGACGAAGAGAGACTGGAGGAGAGGAATTAATGTGGTTGGATGGAGATCCCATAGACAGAGGGGGAGATGGAGGGGCTGGTTTTGTGGTTCGTGGTTGGGTTTGATTTGGTAAGTCTGTTTTCATGGTGGTTTTACTGACGACATAAGTCACACAGTCTATGTGTCACCCTTCACTGTGCAAATTCTAGTTATTTTAATGCTCCATTTATAGGAAATGTCTAGAATGGGCAGATCTATTAGTAGCCACCTGGGAGAAGGTAGATGAGACTTTTTTTTTTTTTTTTTTTTTTTTTTTTTTTTTTGGTGTTTTCAGACCGGATTTTTCTGTGTAACATTGTAACAGTTCTAGCTGCCCTAGAACTCATAGACCATAGACCAGGCTGGCCTTGAACTCACAGAGATCCACCTGTCTCTATCTCCAAAGTGCTGGGATTAAAGGGATATGCCACCACAGACCAGCTGTTGATTTTTTAAAAACATTTCTTTATTCTTTATTTATTTGCGTTGGTGTTTGCCCGGAACTGGAACTACAAACCACTGTGTGCTGCCATGTGGATGCTGGGAATTGAACCCTGGTCCTCTGGAAGAGCAGTCAGTGCTCCTAACCACTGAGCCATCTCTCCAGCCCCTGTTGATTTGTTTTTTAACTAGGTCTTGTCATGTACCCCCACCTGGCCTGGTCTTTGCTATGTAGCCCCTGCTAACCTTGAATGCAGGCTTCCCATTGCTGGATCAGTGAGCATCACTATACTAGCTGACTCATGTCTGCAATCTCAGCACCAGGAGGCAGAAACAGGAGGATCTCCATGACTTTGAGGCCAGCCAGGATATTCAGTGAAATCTTGTCTCAAAATAACAAGGGGCTAGGGAGACCGGTTAGTTGGTAATGTACTTGTTTTGCAAGCTGAAGACCTGACTGATCTCTAGAACCTACTTAAAAAAAACAAAACAAAACAAAAAAACAAATCAGGTGTGAGGGTTGGCAGGATGACTCAGCAGAAGAGTAAAGGCTTCTGCTGCCGAGTCTGAGCACCTGAATTTCATCCCCAGGATCCACGTTCCACATGCTCACCATGGTGTACATGTGCCCAGGCACACATACAAATAAATAAATAATAAATACTTACTGAAAGCAAAACAAAAACCTCACAGGTGGCACAGGCAGGCTCTTGTCATCCCAGTGCTGGGAAAGTGGAGGCAGGTGACCCTGGGACCACCTTAGATTGTCTGACACGTTCCAGGCTAGTGACAAACCGCCATGTTTAAATACATAAATAAAACATGAAGAGTGCCTGAGGACCGGCACTCCTGGGGGCCCTCAAAGTACCTGTACGTGTGTGCACCCATATACATACAAACACATAAACAGTGGTAACAGTTGCAGGGCTCTGAGCACTGGGAAAACTGAGGCAGGGGGATCACAAGTTAGAGGCTATCCTGAACTAGATAGTAGGACCTTGTCTCAATAACAAAACAAAAACCAAAATATTAAAAAAAGATCCCTTTGCCGACAGGTGGTGGCACAGGCCTTTAATTCCAGCACTGAGCAGGCAGAGGCAAGTGGATCTCTGTGAGTTCCAGGACAGCCAGGGCTACACAGAGAAACCCTGTCTCAAACAAACAACTCTTAAGGCAAGTTGGGCACACACCTTTAGTCCCAGCACTTGAGAGGCAGAATCAGGCAAGTAGCTCTCTTAGTCTACAGAGCAAGTTCCAGGATGGCCAGGGCTACACAGAGAAATCCTGTTAAAAAAAACAAACACCCCCTCCCTTAATTTTATACTTAAATGATGAAGTTTATGAAGTCTGTCTTGGTAAAGCTATGTAAGAAAAAAGGGTGATTATATAGTATATGATTCTATTTATGTAACTTTGTGAAAGAAAATTCCAGAGCTGAGCAGGAGTGGTGGCTCATATCTCTACCCCTGTGAGATCTCGAGTTCCAGACCAACCAGGGTTACACACTGAGATCTTGTCTTAATAAACAAGAAACTGTAGAAATGAAACAGTGGTTGCACCAGCATTGAAGGCTAGTGAGGAGGCAGATTGTGACTCTGGCTGTGGGGGTGGAAAAGGTCGGAATTTCTTAATGGCTGTGATTAAACCGTATCTGCCCCTGTGATCAGGTGGCACTGGCCTGTGCACACAAACACCAGAGACAGCCAGTTTCTGCTCCTCATGTTTTACTGGGTTTGTGTAAAGTGGAAACTACAGAGGGAATCTGGGTGATGGTTATATGGGGTCTCTCAGAACTATTTTCCTGTGAATCTCTGATAATTTCCATATAAAAAGTTAAATTATAGCCTAAGAAGAAATAGAAGGAAAATCGAGGGGTGGCTTGGCCAGAAGAAGGGTATGAATCAGAGGAGGAGACCATTCCAGCAGAGGAGGCTATGGCTGGAGAGGTGGCTCAGCCCTTAAAGGCTAGACTCCCCACCAAAAAGAGAAGAGACTGCTTCCCAGGAGAGGAGGGGAGTCCCAGGGAACCCAGGCATGGCTCAGTTGTCTTCAGTGCAGGGATGGGGGGTGGGCATAAGTTGAGGAGGCAGATAGGGCCAGACCACTCATGGGAATTTTATTTTTCTCTTCTTCTTCCTCCTCCTCCTCCCCCCCTCTCCTTGCCCTCCTCTTCTTCCTCCTTTTTGTAAAGATAAGATCTCACTGTGTAGTCCTGGCTGGCCTGGAACACACAGGAATCTGCCTCCCCATGTGCTGGGACTAAAGGTATGCACTACCATGTCCAGCTTTAAGTTTTTCCTTAAGGGTGAAAGCAGCCCTTGGGGAAGTTTATTCAGGGGTGTGGCATGTCATTGCTGCTTGTGGGCATCAGTGAAAGAAGCCTCTAAGGGCTGCCCTGTTTAGCCCACAAATCATGAGGGATCCCAGACCCACAGAGCATTGCAGGGCTATGGGGGAGGCCTTGGGAGAGGCTCCTTCTGAAGAAAGGGTGGGGTATGAGTCCCAGACTCCAGAAAGAAGGTGGGGAGGGCTGCCTCCAGGCAGCAGAGAGTGTCAGTCTGTCCTGTTTGCTCCCTGTTGCTATGATAAAGACCATGACCAAAAGGAACTTGGGAGGAAGGGGTTCGTTTGGCCTCTACTTCCTGTTACAGTCCAACGTGGAGGGAAGTCAGGCAGGAGCTGACCATGGAGGGTGCTGCTTACTGGCCTGCTCCCCATGGCCTGCTCAATCTGCTTTTATCCAACTCAAGACCCCCTACCCAGGAGAGGCACAGGCAGCAGAGGACTGGGCCCTCCCTCCCTCATCATCACCCATCACTCAGGAATAGGTCCACAGGCTTGCCTACAGCCTGATCTGATGGGAGCATTTTCTCATGAGGTTCTCTCTTCCCAGATGACACTAGCTGGTGTCATGTAGACAAAATCTAACCAGCACATGGGGAAGGCCAGTGTCACATTTTCAGAGGACTGCCTTGGATTAGCCTGAAAACCTCATTCAGACACTCCTGAATGGAGATCTCTTCTTTACCTCTAGGCTTACTGGGTTTTAATCACTTTATGTAGGGAACGCAGTGGCGGCTTTCAGTCAGCTGGCTTGCACAGCAATACTCTTTGTTAGAAGAAGGGAGTCAACATTTTTGTATGAGTCCTGTTTGCAAATAACAATGGTCCCACACAGCCACAGTCCAGGTGTCTGCCCTTGAGCTTGGCAGTGGGCAGAATGCTTTGGGACTCTGAGGCTCTGCTCTGCTGTGGTCACCTACCTAGTAGGTGCTAATACCATGTATATGTTTTTTCACATGAGGAAGTGAGGTGCCAGTTAACACTGCGGGCACAGAGCATGTGCAGGGGTCTATCTCCATGGTACATGACTGTGTCTTCAATGAATCCTGCCTGGGGGTAGCACCTGGGTTCTGGCTGGAGGGGAGGAGATACCTGGACTTTATGCCAACCAGCTCAGTGGTGGATGATAGTGCAAGCCTCTCATTTATGCCCACACTTAAGCTTGGGGAAGTTCCAGGCCTTACACCCTACCAGGCAAGGGTTTCCATGTTCAGAACAGAAAATCAGTTGCTCACAGGAGCCCACATTGGAGGGGGGAGGCCTGCCCCTCCCTGGACAGGGCTCCTTCAGGAAAAGCTGCCGCTCTCTCCTGACCTGTGGCCTGGTCTCCTGTCTCTGAAGGCTGACTCCCCTCTTCCCTCTAGGAGTTCCTGACAGCTGTTCTGAGACTAGAGCTATGAGCTCACCTCTGGCTTCTCTTAGCAAGACACGGAAGGTGCCCCTGGAGTCGGAGCCTGTGAATCCTGGGTAAGGAGCAAGCTGGCCTCTGGGTCCTTGTGCCTTTCCCTGTCTCCTTCCTGACCCTTCCCTCACCAAGGAGAATGACTTGTATTTAGGGAAATACAGAGAGGAGTTAGTGGCTTTCGGTGTCTACCTCTCTTTATGCCTTCTGGGAATGCCGCTTTGTGCAACCAAAGATTGGATGGGTGGTGATTTCTGTGAGGCATGCTCCTTGTCATGCCCTGGTTATGCACTAGCTCAGCAAACATGAATGTTCTGCCAGCCTGGGCCAGGCTCTGTGCCGGGCTCTTAAACGTCAGTCAGCGCAGTATACCGTGTAGCAGCCCTCTTTCTTGTCAAGCTTGCGTTCTTCCTTTCCTTCTTCCTCCCACATTCCCACCCTCCCTCTCTTCCTTCTTTTTTTGGGGGTGGTTTGTCAAGACAGGGTTTCTCTGTGTAGCCCTGGTTGTCCTGGATCTCACTCTGTAGACCGAACTGGCCTCAAACTCAGAGATCCGTCTGCTTTTGCCTCCCAAGTGCTAGGATGAAGGCAGGTTTTGCCGCCATGCCTGGAGCAAAGCCTTTTCTACCTCTCCTCATTTCCTTATTACTTCTCTAAACAACAAAATCCAGAGCGGTTCTGCAGCAAACCTGGGCTTTAGAGAGGAGCTAGGGCCAGCTTCATGGGCTGTAGAATCTTGCTGTCTTTCTCTGTGGGGAGGAGTTAAGCACTGTACAGCATGTCCCTCTGCTCGCTCTGGCTAAGGATAGCTTGAGGGTGGGAGGAGAGAGACTTCAGGAGTCTCTTTTAGCCTTGCATGGGGCCTAGAACCTTCCGTTGGTGGCATTCCAAGAGGCTTAATTTGTGTTTGTTCCTTTTTCCTGCCTGGGTTCCCAGGAGGCGAGGGATAACAATCTACGGAGATGGTGAGTGTGTGCTTTGCCCCAGGCCCCCTCTCCTCATCAGTCTATCTCTTCACAGCTGGGCAGCTAGGGAAAGAGCATGCTGAGGTCTTGTGAGACTGGCATCTGGCCTGTTCCCTGTACTCTTCAGCTCTCTACCCCTTGCTCAGAGGTCTGGACCACTCCCTTGCTCTGCTCCTCAGCAGAGATGCCCACACTATCATAGAATTCCTCTGCCTCTGTGAGGTGGTTATGGGTATCTCAAAACTATGGGAGACCAGAGATGTGGACCTCAGTCTTTGTCTTATAGCCTTCCTCCCCTGGAGCCCTGACTGGGTGCCCTTGGGGGGCAGTAAATAAGCTGTTTCATCTTGGCCAGGGCCCAGGGCCAGGGTGCTTTCTGGGCTGTGGCCCCAGAGCAATGACCTGGCGTTCCTGTCTGCAGAAGATGAGGTGGACATGCTGAATGATGGGAATAATTCGGAAGAAAAGATGTCTGTCCCTTCCTGCTATGGAGGCATCGGTGCCCCCGTGAGTAGGCAAGGTAAGAGCAGTGGGCAAAGGGCCGCAGAAGAGGCTATAGAGATGGGGTGAGGCCCACAAGCCATGGCTCCTACTCACCTGCTGGGTTGAGATACTGCTTCCACTTCTGGCTAGCTGCCCCAATGCCTGTATCCCCAAACCCATCCAGGACAGGATTTGACCTGAAGCCACAGGTTAAGGAGCTGGCCAGGCTCCGGCCAGGCTGCAGTTAGCAACTCGAAAGTCTCCAGCAAGAGTGATGTCAGAGGGTCTGCAGTTCAGGTTCAGAGACGGGGAAGGGCCTGAAGGTTAGCTCAGCCTCTGGCTGTCTGCTTTCTTATCATGGGGTCCAGAAGGGCTGAGAGTTCCACAGCAGGGCATTTAGCCTGGCTGTGTCTTCAGTTCTGTATGGAGTTGCCTACAGTGGGGTGGGGACAGGGGAGAGGGGCCAGGCATTGGGTGGGATCAGAGGAAGTTGTGGATGAGACTAGAACATTCCACCAGCTGTGACATCTCCTTGCTTCCCTGTCCCCTAGGCAAGGAGAGCAATGGGCTGGCATGATATAAGGGTTTGGTGGGGGGTCCCTAGCTATCACACAGGGTACTCAGAGCAGTGGACACCATCCTGAAGGGCAGGAGGTGTCCTTAGAGCAAATCTGACATTTGGCAGGGGTCAGAATAGAAGGAAGATGCAGGACTTGCCTAGCCAAGTCCCACAGTGACTTAATCAGAGGCAGGGTCTCCCATAGCTAGCCTGAGACAGTAGTGCTCACGCTTCTTCCCTTATAGGGACTGCACATCTTCTCTCCATTTCTCCCTGACACATCCGGCTGCTGTGTGTCCCACCAAGTCTCCAATAGGATCCTCCTCACCTCCATTTCTCTGTTCAGCAGCCGCCTCACCTGCTCCCACGGTCTCCTTTTCAGAGCAGGTCCTCAGTCACCCGTTGCTCCCGGGCTCTCTCTCTGTCCTTCCTAGCTCTCTCAGTGGACAGTCCACCTATTTGGATTCCTTCATCTGTACTCTCCAGGGAGGGCAGCCATGCTCTGGATGCTGACAGCTGAAAAGTTTCCACTTAAGTGGCTTAAGATGCTTTGGCTCCAGGTTCCGGAGAGCCCTGGCTTGTTGAGTGTGTGCACATACACCAGGGAGATAGATGTGCCATCCTTTGGGCTAAGACGCCCTAAGGGGCAGCTCCAGGGCTGGCATCTCAGGGACTCGAAGACGACATCAAGATAGGTTAGGGTTAGGGTTAACCATCCCGAGCATCTGATCTCCTAACAATGGCTGCATTTCTTCTTTCCCCGGAGTTAGGGTAGTTAGTGTCCGTGGGGATGAAGAGGGCTTGTGGTATTTTGTTTTGTTTTTGAGAAAGGGTGAGGTTTGGGACAGTCTTGTGTAGTCTAGGTTGGCCTAACCTCATTATGTAGCCACGATGACCTTGAACTCTTGATCCTCTTGTGCTGACTCCCAGGCTTTATTTCAACACTTTTCAGCGCACAGAGAAGCTGAAGGAGTACACTGTCTCCCTTCGTATGTATCATAGCAGCTGAGATCTCACCGTTGTCACCTCCCTCTGCCTGCACACAGACAGGCACACAGGCCATCTCTTGATGAGCAGGTTAGAGGTGACTTGCAGAGGGCCTGCCTGCCTTTCCTATCTAGCTCCCTCAGCACCCTGCATCTCTGAGCATGGATAATCTAGTACTCCTCCCAACATCTATCTCTTCTACATTCAGCTCTCCTCAGTAGTTCCAAATATCTCTTAAAATGATTTTTTCCTGATCTGGGACCTGAGAGGCAATGAGGCTTCGTACATCACTGCAATATTTGTTTAGATCTTTACAACATCGACATTAACTTTCTTTTTTTTTTTTTTTTTTTGATTTATTTATTATGTATATACCATTCTGCCTCCACTCCACTATGCTTGTGTCCCAGAAGAGGGCACCAGATCTCATGATAGATGGTTGTGAGCATCACATGGTTGCTGGGAACCAAACTCAAGACCTCTGGAAGAACAATTGGCACTGCCAGCCTCTGAGCCATCTCTCTAGCCTCTGACATTAACTTTTTATTTATTGTGTATACAGTATACAGAAGAGGGTACCAGACATCATCATAGATGGTTGTGGTTGCTGGGAATTGAACTCAGGACCTCCGGAAGAATAGTCAGTGCTCTTAACCTCTGAGCCATCTCTCCAGCCCTAACTTTTTTTTTTGAAACAGAATTTTACTATGTAGCCTGCTGTCCTGGAACTCATTCTGTAGACCAGGATGCCTCCAACTCATAGAAATTCCCTGCTTCTGCCTCCTGAGTGTTGGGATTAAGGTACATGCCATTACACCCATCTGACACAATTCCAGTTACTCATGTTGCAGAATATAGGAATGTTGAGTGATTATATATTTATTTTGTATGTGTATGTTTCTGTGTTCACACACAAGGTTGAGTCTGTTTGTGTGTCAAAGAACAACTCATTCTTTTCCTTCCATTGTGTGAATCCCAGGAATCAACTCGGGTCACCAGGCTTGATGGCAAGGAGATGGCTGAGTGGGTAAAAGTACTGTTGTGAATGCAAGAGGCCCTGAGTTCAAGTCTCCAGCACCCATATAAAAGCCTGTCATGGCCATGTATGCCTGTAACCCCACCACTAGAGGTCAGAGACAGGTGGGAGTTTTCTGACCAGCCAGCCTACCCAAACAGCAGTCTTTAAGTTTAGCATTTGCCTGGCATGCATATGGCCCTAGGTTAGACCACCACTACCAAAAAAAAAGGTGGAGTGTGATAGAGGAAGAACCTCCTTTGCCTCTGCATGTGTGTGCATGGGAATATGTAATCTTGTGTACACACACACACACACACACACACACACACACACACACACACGACTGATGGCCTGTGTGTTATACTACTCACACCTGGAACAATGCTGCAGCCCACCCAGCTTTACAAGGTAGCCCCCTGACTTGATGGCCCACTGCATGAGCTGCTCTGTGTAAGGAGCTGCAAGCTCCCCATCACAGACATGCTAGCTGCCGTGGTTCTGCTGGGTCTGCTCTCTCCGTCCCCTCTGTCTGGCTCTTCCCGTGTCAGCCTCAGCTCCAGGTTTGTCTGCTTGGCAGTCCCCGGGTTCCACGACTCGGAGCTGATGACCTCCATGACCAGAAAGCTTCGGGAGCTGGAGCAACAGTTGAGGATGCAGACTGATGAGATACTGTCCAAGGTAGGACCCGAGGCAGGAGACAGGCACGGAGGACTGATTTTTCAAATTGAAACAGCCTGTTTTGATGGCAAGGCGTGACCTGGGAATGATGTTGGTCCCGTGAGCTGAGCAGAGGACAGAGCCAGATGGAATGTGGGCTGGGTAATTAACAAGCTGCTGAGCAGAGAAGGCATGGCTGCGCCTTTCCTCTGCTAGTGGGTTGGGGGTTACTTGAGGCTCAGGAGCAGGGGCTGTACCAAAGGTTGATAGAGACAGGTTTATGCTCACACACAGGCAAAAGGTGTGGCTCATTTCATGGGAAGGGCTCTACCCTGTGGGACTCTGGGACTCAGCAGGATCTGCACTCACCCTGAGTCTCACTGCCTCAGGACCAGAAGATCCTGGCCCTGGAGGAGTTGGTGCAGACCCTCCAGCAGAACCGGGGTAAGAAGCCCTTGGCCAGTACCTGCTCAGGTCCATGGATTGCGGGAGCTTGGACAGTAGCTTTGGGAATCAAGGCTCCAAGAGCATCAGGCAGACTCCTGATGGACTCTGCATAGCTGGGACCAGAGACACCAACTCTTTACCCAGAGCCTTCTACACAGACTGCACTGCCCAGAGCATGGAGGAGCCACACTCCATAAAAGAAGAGATGGCTGGCTCCTGGAATTCACTTCAGGGAATCCCACCCCCCAGCCAGACAACAGAGCCTGGCTTAGGGGCTGTTCTCAGCGGACCCCCAGAAAACTTTAGGGCAGAGCACTTGCTGGCCTCCAGGTTGTGGCAGCAGAATCCCTCACCCACTTCTTCCCCACAGACAGTGCAGCCCTGCAGAGACAGGAGGAGCTGGAGACACAGTGCACTCAGCTGCAGCGGCAGGTTGGGGAGATGGAGGTGAGCGGTGAAGCCAGGTGGAGAGGGTAGCCAGGCCTTCCCCACCTCAGCCGCCGGGAGGATCTGCAGCCAGCGGAGCCCCTGACCATCCTCCACCGGGCCTGCCTCTTCCCTGCTCTGGGCTGACCCAGAGTTTAGAGCCTGGGCAGTGGCTAGCACCATGGCACCGTACTTTTGGGCTGAATCAAACTCTGAACCCACCCTGTTAGTATTTTGCTCATGAAAGAACTCGCCAGCATGCTGCCAAGGGAGCCATATTGGCTTTATTAAGGAGGGGGTGGGGGCAGAGAGAAAGAGAAAAAGGGAAAGTCTGCCATGTGGTTAGGGATTTTAAAGGTACATCAGAGGCTCTGTGGAGCCCCTGCAGGCGGGGCGTGGCCACAGCCTAACCACCCCACTCTTAATCTTAATCTATTCCCTAACTCTCCACTCGGCCCTGTCCCAGCACTGCGGCCTTGTGGTCTTCTCCCCTCAGGTGGAACTGCTCTACTCCCCAGCCACTGCTTCCTCTGCTTCTTTGATGAAGTCTCTCCCACCTTAGGGCCCTGCCCACACTGTTCTGCATGGACCCTATACCGCTCTGCTCCGTCCTGGAGACAGGTTTCGATCATTTCCTTGGAGCACTCTGACCTGTGCAGGGCTCATCCTCTGCTTCTCTAGAGCCTTACCTCTCCCTCTGTGGGCCTGTGAACTCTGTGAAGGGTCCATGGCTCACCCCGAACCTACGTCCAGCTGGTCCCCTGCCTGTGGCCATGCTGCTTTACCCATGATTTGGTCACCTCAGTCACTTTTCTTCCACTCAGAAT
>PVIH01013160.1:0-59742 GCA_004025045.1 Sigmodon hispidus
CCCTCCCAACACATCTGGTCACTTTTTTTTTTTTTTTTTTCCTCTGCAACTCCCCATCCCCTCCCTGGGCAGGGAGCATACAGTCCTATGGTCCCACTGACCCATTAATGCTTAGATCAGTCTCCACCTCTGGCCAAATCCAGTTCTTTCCCCTCTCCCTCAAGAGTGAGTCAGGTGTTCCTCTAGGTGGCGTGGGATCGAGGTTACTGGATGTTAAGAAATGTGTTACATTGTTTGGTAAGAGAATTGTTTTCCATCCATCTGTCCATCCATCCATCCATCCATCCATCCATCCATCCATCCATCCGTCTGTCCAGGTATCTTTATTGAGCACTTATACAGCACCAGAGTCTGTGTTGAGCACCAGGCATCCATATCTTGGTGGGATCTTTCATCTTCCCTGAAGGTCCAAGAACAAACTCTGTCCTTTGCAGGTGTCAAGGGAGGATGCTTACTCTTAATGTTCATTTTTTTGCTCCTAATCCCACTGGCAGGTTCTCTAATTGAATACTTTGCACATGGTAAGTTTTCTTGATATCCTCACTGCCTGCCTGGCTTTTCCAGCCAGGGATAATATCCCTTTGTGTACTAATCGGCTTTCTGCGATCATCCACATCCTTCAGCTTCTGAAAGGCAACTCAACTTGGAGCCTCTTAAGCAAACAGAATCCTGCAATTTGCATAAATGATTAAGTCTGGCATTTTCAATTTGGCCAAGATGCTTCCTAGCTTGCTAGGTCTCTCAGACTTCAAGATGGGGCACTCATATATGCAGAAGAGCCGGTCCTTGGTAAGAGGTCCAGTGTCAGTAGAGCCTAGTTGGGGCAGAAGCTTTAGGGCCTAGTTTTATCTCTGCCGTCGTTGACAGTATGACCTTGGGTGAGCTTCTGAACTCTTTCTGTCTTTGTTCTAGACCAGCTCTCAGCTAAGTAAGAATTAAATGTGTCAGGGACACATACCTAATGGAAACACTTTAGGAAGTAAAGACAGGAGGATCAGAAGTTCAAGGTCATCCTTGACTACTTAGTGAGTTAGAGGTCAGCCAGGGTCATGTGAGACTCTATGTCAAAAACCCTAAAATAATAACAACTAATCCCAGCCTCCCAAACAAGCTAATTCAGGTTAAGCATTGAATAGTGTCTGAGCCAGAATAAGAACTTGGTAAACAATAGCAAAGACAATAATAGTAATTTTTATTCAAAGGTAGAAGAGGACTCTGAGAATTTGTTAGCAGATTCTGGAAAAGGTGATCGCTCATGTCTGCTGTAGACAGAAGGGACACTGTGTTTATTAAGACTGGATGATGTTGGTTCTGTTCTCTGTGCAATCACTTACCTGTTAAGTATGTCCATGGGGTAGGCATCCTGGTTTTCCATTTCTAGAAAGAAAAATTACTAGAAAATGTAGTAACTTGGTTTACGATCATATACCTGGAGATAGTGAGCAGTATTTGAAATCAGGTCCTCTTTAAGTGTCATTCCTAAAGAAAGGAGAATTTCTTCTGTGGTGGGTGGAGCTAAGGCTTGAACCAGCATGCTACACAATCATTATATCATTGAGCCATAGTCTCCGGCCTAGAAAGGAGATAAAGAGTAGATCGGTTGATTGTTTCCTTACAGCATCATCTCTCTCAACTGCTCAAGTTGTTTTTTACAATAAAAATCAAAGCTCAGACAACGCTGAGGTCCAGACAGAGGAGCAATGAAGCTTGGATCTTTGTCTGTCAGGTTGCTATCACTCTTGAGTCTCTATCCATTGTCTGTGTGACCTTGAGCAGGCTACTCAACTCACCCCCAGCTTCTTTTACCTACAAAACAGCAGAGAACAGCCACCTTGCTGCACTTCTGAGCCACAGGGGGCCTCGTACACTGGAAGCTCCGTCAAATGGAAGGATTATTACCATCGCTCTATAACTTACCCTCCCCCACAGCACCCCCCCCCACATGCTGTTTCCATCTTTTCGGCTTTTAAATCCTGCCAATCCATATTCCCATATCTTGGCATCAGAAAGGAAGGTCTTTCATTCTTTGTGTCTTGTTGCAGTTATCAGAGTGAACTGGCCGCTGGCGGTGTGACTTGGACCCAGAGCTTGAGTGCATGAGTCCACTGATGCTTTCATGGGTACCTCCTTGCCACAAAGCCACTAACACTATCCTAGGGCAGGGTACTGAAGGAGCCTCATGGACCTGCACACACACTCTCATTAAGTCTGCTTCCAGAGAGGAAGCGCCCTTCTGTAGCCCCCCCCCTCCCCCGACCAGGCACTCAGACTTGCTATTTCAAGTGGCTTTCTGTTGAAGGCTCAGAAGAAGCAATCTAAAGCCCCTTTAAAACAGTGTCTTTCAACCCCATCTCTGTCTTTTCTCCCTCCTTGCTCTTCTTTTACCACAGCTCCGGCTGGATTCTCTGGCTTCCTGCCATGAGCCCTCATTCAATAGCTGGGGCACTCATTTCAGCCTCCTCTTTGGGCTGTTTCTCTGTGAGAGTGGGTCTGATATCAGGGAGAGAGGGTTTAGATGTTATCTGGCCCAACTGTGTCATTTTTCCTAGATGAGGAAATTGAAACCAGAGGCGAGAGTAGTTCATTCAAGTGTATTCCATTTGTTGCTCCCATATCTTCATCTGAGGAGGATGTGGGCAGGATGTGCTGGGCTGGGAAATGGGTAGAGTTTAAGTTCTTCTCATCTAGAAGGCAGATCTGGTTGCGTTAGCTGTCAAGCACACGTCCTCTTCCATAGAGCAAGAAGAAGTTGCTTGAATATGACCTGTGGTGGCAGCCGGGGCAGCCTGAAGTGGAAATTCACTAAGTGCAAAGCCAGGTTCCCAGGTGACCAGTGGGAGTAACAGGAAGGTTGGCCGCACCTCTCCCATTATTGTGCATTCTCTGCACACTCCAGCCCAGAGACATGTGGTCTGGATAAGATAATCTTGGGAATTTAGCTTTCTCTGGAACTGTGTGGTGCTGATTTTATGCCCACTTCAGCCTCCAAGCTCAAGAGACCCTCATTTGGTGCCTTGCAGTCAGTCCCTTGGCACGCAAGAAATGTTAAGTTACTGTTACCGTCGGTTGCAGTAGAAAGGAGTAAGTTGCATGAAATTTCATTTCCCCCTTGCTCCTATGATCAAAAAGACAGAGAAAATGAGATTATCTTCTCCTGTCCAGAGATGATCTCATCACCTCTGCTTCACTGACTGTGGCCATGAGCAGCATTATGGAATCTTTTCATAACAGATGCCACACAGACCTCAGTGACAGACTCAAATGAAAGAGTCCAAATTAAAAATCTCCCTTTTCTCTGTTTTTTTAGGCTGAAGCTCTTTCTGTGGTCCAGCATGGAGGAACGCAGAAGAACACTTGCCCAAAAAGATGCTCTGGTCCTGCTTGGCCTCTAATTCTTCAGACTCTGAAGTAGTTAGATGGGGAGCGGGCAGAGGAGGTCCTCCATCCCACTATAGTATTTTAGTGGCACAGACAGCTGAAATTGGAGTCATATCTAGACTGAGCATCTGTTAGGATCATGATTTGTCTCCTTTCTAGTTAAGATTGAGAGAGTTTTGAGTCCCTAGCTGGTGGCAGGCTTTGCCTCTTTAGTGCTATTCCCAACCACGTGTGCATAGCCCACTAGTGAAATAAAAGCCCGAAGGTTAAGAGTGTAGGCTAGTATACATTAACAAGGGCACATCCTGCCTTTTCTTTTTGTCTCTATGAACACTCCTTTTTAAATTCTCCCACCCACCTCAAGCCCCACATGGTCTCACCAAGGCTTAGCCATGTATCTAACTAACCCTTACAGTCCTTTTGGCAGAGGGATTCTGGCAAATTCTTTAGCTTCCTACATCTCCAGGAGAATTTTAACATTCTTTATAAAATGGCATCTAGAGATCCTACATCTCCAGGAGAATTTTAACATTCTTTACAAAATGGCATCTAGAGTAGCAGGGTCCATCCTTGCTTTCTGTTCATGCTACAGGTCCTGAACCTTACTGGGTTGGCTCCAGAATTCTGAATTTCGTGGTGAGTCCTCAGCTCTATTTTCTCTCCTGAGAAAGAGAGGCCATTTGTAGCTCCTTCCCTCCAGTTTATTTCTTCCTACCCCTATTTGGCTCTTCTTCTTGCCCACTGGCACTGGCCTCCTAATGCCCCATGTGGTTTGAATCTTTGCTATCTTTCCAAATTGTTCTTCTCTGTCACTAAACACATTTTAACCAGTCCCATGCATGGTTCTGGCCACAGTTAGGTAGCTGGCCACCCAAGGGCTGGTTCTCTGCTGCCCCCTAGGGGTGCACATTCTCCAGGCTCATTTGGGAGACTTCCAAATCCCTATGAACCAAGAGGACATTCTTACATCAGGCTCTTCTCCCTCCACCCGTCCCCTTTCTGCCCTCAGTCAATTGTGAGTGCACAGATGTCTTCTCCAGCTGCAACGTCCCCTGTGGTGGCCAGGTGAAGACTGCACATTTTCTTTCCAGCTCAGAGATGAGGCTCTTCAGAGAGTAGACTGGCTCCCCCACACTGCCATTCCGTTTGCCCATGGAGAAAGGAATCAGTGTAGATTTGCTCCAGCTTGAGCTCCGATAGAACAAACACACATGTGAACATAACACCCACATGCCAAATATTCAATTTCGGTAAACAACCAGGCCCTACTAATTAAAATGTCTCATCCATTTAGACGAATGCAACAATTAATTTAGCCAGACAGTAATTGTGCAATTCCAATACTCTTTCTTTTCATTCCCATCTAGTTGGCTGGTAGACTCATTTCCTGGGTGGAGACCACACCTTCTGATCTTTGAAATGGATTTTATTGCTTTAGCTTTGTTCCCTGGAGGGTCTCTCATCTCACAGGTCACTGATGAGACTGGCCCTTGCTTTCAAGGAATGCAGGTCTAGCAGGTTGTTCCTGGCTCAAGCCATGCAGAAACAGTCTGGGTCTGATTTTCGCATGGAATACTGCCTGCCTTCCTTCAGGACCTGATGCTTCCCAGGATGGAAAAATCTGGGACTGTGAATACTTCCTATGTTCTCATTCTGCTCCTTTCAAAGACAATCATATTAGTATTAGTCAAATTAGCGCAGCTGGGAGGTGGAAGAGAAAGGGTAAGAGGGAGATCATAGAGACAAAACCAAATAAAACAAAACAAAAAAACCCTGCACATTAGCAAGTGAGATGCAGGGAAAGAGGGGTTCTTCCTCATGCAATTTGAATACACAGAGAGGAACATCAGAGCTATATTCTGCCATCACCAGCATCAGACCAGGACCAAGGAGTCCTTGTCCTACTCTCAACCCCTAGTCTCTAGGTGGGGCTTTTCTATTTTTCTTTCTTTCTTTCTTTCTTCCTTTCTTTCTTTTTTTAAATATTTATTTTATTTCATGTGAATTGGTGTTTTGCCTGCATGTATAACTGTGTAAGGGTATCACATCTTGGAATTAGAAACAGTTGTTAGCTGCCATGTGGATGCTGGGAATTGAACTCAGGTCCTCTGGAAGAACAGTCAGTTCTCTTAACCACTGAGCCATCTCTCCAGCCCGGGGGCTTTTCTTTGGAAACACTATCGAGTCTCTGTACGGCCTTGAGAGGGGTCGCTGGAGAGAAATAAAGACAGAATCATACATATGAGTACCTGTGGTGGACCCCATCAGGAGAGACTCAGTTTGTAAAACTGCAGCAGTGGTCCTGGAACTCCTGTGCAGACCAGAGTAACCATTGGAGCTGGATAGAAAGGGGAACTTAGAAGGTCATGTGGGGTCAGCACAGCAAGAGTGCTGCTTTTTTAAAAACCAGGATTCATGGTGGGGGGGGCAGATCTGGGCTTTTTCTGAGGAAGGGCAAAATATGATTAATTAGGAGAATAGTTGTTTAAGAGGAAGAAAAGGAAATTGTGCATACAAAGCTAGGTATAAAACTGGATACTTATTACAAACAAGAAGATAGATAATTATAAAGTACACATTTCAAAAGTGGTTAGGCAGCACAAAAAAACCAAAAGTAACAAGCCTGAAAAATTAATTAGGTGGTTGGCACACCTTTCCAGCCTTTTCTTCCTACGTTTTAAGTTGTGTATTCTTTGATGTTCCCTCATATGACAACAGTTTTGGCATGTCATGTCCTCAAGGCAGAATAAAAAGATAAACCTGTCTCTCTTCTAACACAATTGATCAAGTCTGTTTTGAATTATTGATAAGATTCATAAAACATGAGAATCCACTCACCAATTACATTTGTTTTTTTGGGACAGTGCTACAGGTTTGTGCTTTGTGACAGAGAAGTTCTGGTAAGGTCAGGATGAGAAGTCTCAGATATGTTCATGAATAGTACTGCTCCTGCACTACCAAGTCCTGAAGCCAGTTGGAGTTGGGTTGGAGTTGTTGGTAGAAAGGGTGGGACTTCCTCCCAGAGGGTGGGACTTCCTCCCAGAGTCATTTCTGGAGAATGCCATGGCCCCAGCTTAACTCCAGCCTTGGTTAAGAACTGCATGAATATAAGAACTCACAACCAACATCTTCAGTTCAGTTCCCCTTGTTCTGTATCTTTGCATGCTCTCAGCTACTCCAGACCCAGGCAGTGAAAGGAAGATGGATAGATGCTGGCATAGAGTCACCTAATTTGACAAAATTTGGTTAAAATGTAGCACCATAGAATGTTTTGCAAAAGCATTTCCAGGGCAGCTTTGGAAATGCAGGAAGGGTTTCTTGAGGGTGAAGGGCCTTGGTGATTAAGTCTTTGTGGCATCAGAATTAATCTACCATCACTGCTTAGAGTATGAATTCACCTGGATGACAGAAATTGCACTATTCTAACTCACTCTTACAAATAAAAGAGAGAGTGCTGTGCAGTGATGAGGGGTGTATGATGGAGCCAGTAGTTCTGGGTTCAAGTTCTGGTTGTGTAATAGAGGAGTTTTGTGATCTTGGATAAGTTACCAAAACCTTAGCTCTCCCATCTATAAAATGAGAGTACTAATATCAATAATAAGGCACATAACACTGAAAACAAGTGATGGGCAACTGATAAGTACTGGCAGTTTTGTTTTCTAGAGGAAGCAGAGGTAACTTTCAGTTTCTGGGTTTGTGTAGTGAGAGTGGAGGGGTCATAAATGAGGGAATATTTAGGATAGACCTTAAAGGTCCCATAGGCTGTAAACACTTGACATGGAGATGTATGTCACAGCAGAAATATGGCCTTGACATGGAGATGTATATCACAGAGATATGGCCAGTTTGGTGGGAGTGCAATGTGCCAAAGAGGAAAGTTTTATGAACATTGAGGGTATGCATGCATGCATTTATGTGTATGACCGTGGGTACACACATCCACAGCATGGGAGACATAGGACAACCTTGTGTTGGTCCTTGTCTTCTGTCTTGCTTGACACAAGACCTCTTTGTCTTTTTTATCTGCATACCCCAGGCTAGCTGGGCCACAGATTCTGGGGAGACTCCTGATTCTGTCTCTCATCTCCCAACAGGAGCACTAAGGGCTCAAGCTATGTTTCTGGCTTTAAGTGGGTTCTGAGGATTTGAAGCTAGGGTCTCAGACTTTTACCCAGTGAACCATTTCTGTACTCCTGAGGCAAGAGAGAGGACTGGTAAGGACAGAAAATATGAGGTAGGTCATGAGACCCATGATAAACTACCACACACACACACACACACACACACACACACACACACACACACACGCTGAATAACAGACATCACATTTATGGCATGGTTTCACTCTGCATTGCTTTGAATTGTTTATCCTTCTGTCCGCTGGGATTTAACAACTAGAAGACAGGCCTGGCAGAGCTGTCGCCAGTGCCGGCTTGAAGCTGTGCCCTTTCAGGCATGCACTGGGCCCTTGCATGACAGAATGACACTGCCTCGGCCAGCAGGGGTTACTCCTGGCTCTGGCTGCAGCTGGCTGACTTGTCTTCACATCTGCATGGGCTCTTTCTGAGAGCCAGAGGAGCCGCCAATAAGGGCTGGCTTCTGGCAGCCTGATGGGCAGCACGATTTATTATATGTTGAAATGACACCAGAGGCACAATGCCTCTTGCAAGAGACAATTTGGTTCTTGTAATTGCTAAGTCTGGGGGCTGGAAAGAGCTCTCTCTCTCTCTCTCTCTCTCTCTCTCTCTCTCTCTCTCTCTCTCTCAAGTAGGGATGATAGAAACTGGTTCCCTGAGAAAAACCTCAGACCCTAACTTCTGTCCCATGCCCTGGGGCCTCTCAGTCCATGGTCTTCACAGTGGTGGCTCCACCATGTGAGGCAGAGGCGAACTAGTCACAAGCCCCCAGCATCAGTCAGACAGAAAGTAGAATTTTCCCCAAAGGTTTCTACCTCATTTGGATCAAGTGAGATTCTAGAAGTGTCTGCTCATTGATTCAGGGCCAGTTGCAGACCTAATAAATCATTAATGGTAATTTTTCGTGTAGTGCTGAGGATCGAACTCAGCATGCAAGGAAGTGCTTTTCTACCACACACCAGCTCTAGCCTCCATTAACAGGAATCCTTAACTGTCCATTCTCAAGCTATGTAAAGTGGAGGGGTAGATCACTTCAGATCAGGCAGAAAGAAACTTAGAGGGACCTATTACAGATCACAGTTTTCATGAAGAAACCCTTCTCTGTCTCTCTTCCTGGTATTTTGCATGTTTGTCCAAGCTGCATAGCTTAATACAGATTTTGGCACACCAATTAGTCCTAATTTATTGACTGACTGGTTGTATTCATAGATGAATAATAATTTGGCCTAGGTAATTAATTTCTATTATTTTGCTGTGAGAAGGAGGGGTAAAGATTTTAGTGTGTATGTCTTTATTTATTCATGTATTTATTCAATAAATATTTACCGTGTGCTTCTGGTCTCAGGTATTGCATTATGGGTTGAAGACAGAACATCCAAAAAGCTTCAAGGAGTTATAGCTTTGTTATAAGTGAGTAGCTCATTGACACTGGGAAGAGACAGAAGAGCATATAGTGCACTTCCACAGGGAAAGAACCTGGTGGGGGAGGCTGTCCCCAGTGAGGGATGCAGGAGATGGTTACTAAGCCACACTGGTGCTGTTCACTTGTGATCTGAAGGAACAGTGGAGTTAGCTGAAAGAATGGCTAGTGTATTCATTACTTTTCTGTTACTATGCCCAGATACCAAAATAACTTTCAAAGAAAGCCTTTAATTGGGTTTAGAAACCAGGCACAGTGTCAGGAACAGCCAAGAGCTCACATCTTGAATTTCAAGTAGGAGGTAGAGAAAGAATGGTTCAAAGACTGCTCCAGTGCCACAACACCTCCTCCACCAAGGCCACACCTCCTCCACCAAGGTCACACCTCCTAATCCTTCCCAAGCAGTTCTACCAACTGGAGATCAGATATTCAAACTCAGAAGGCTATGGGGCCATCCAGTCCACCACAGCTGGGGAAATAAAGAAGAGATCAAAGGAGACTGTTACTTGCAATAGCATGAAGCTGCCCCAGGGGCAAAGGATGGATCCTACAAGAGGGTTAGAGGGTTTTTTTTTCCCCTCTCTAAATTAATTAAGCTTCCTTAGAGCTGACTCCAGCTAGGTGAAAGATATTGTCATTATACAAAAGAGAACAAAGACAGAAGGCTCCTTGAGGGTCACCGTGCATTTTGTCTCTTGGACAATGGATTCTAGGAGATCCAGCTGCCGGCTGCCCTCTGTGACCGTGTTTAAGCCTGCACTCCAGATTCAAGAACCTGAGGAACGTAGTCTAGGTCCAAACACGCTACCCTTGGTCCAATCAGGCGCGTGGGGATGGCTAGGGAAAGATCCCCACAAACCCTCTAGCCAGCTTTCCTCTTGCCTCTGATAGCCCTTTCATTTTATTGTTTTAAAGGAGGAATCTAGGGGCCCTCATGGAAAGAAGGGAGGGCCGGCCTTCATTTAAAGTGTAGAAGAGGCGAGAAGCTTTCCCAACGTCTCTACCGAGTGCTCGTGGGTCCGAGTGCAGCCCAGTAGGACTCGCTGGTTTCTTTTTTCCAATGCCCACTTTCCCTGTGTAGGGATCTCATACAACCCACTCTGCTCACTGCTCGATTGCAGCATAACCTCTAACATGTCAAACTCCAGAGACTGCAGAGGCCTGAGAACTTCCCAGGACTGTGACTTGAAGTGGCTAAAGAGAGAAGGTGGGGCGGGGGTGACAGGCCAGGGGAGAAACTCTCCAGACATCAGGGGTAAAGAGAAATGTGCCGCTTTCCCAAGTCTAATTTGAGTTTATCCAAGTGAGTAATTTCCTCAGGCAGCCACGGGAAGCCCCTAACCCCCTGAGATCAGGAGTGATCAGAATTCAAACTGCAGTTCTGACAGCTTCAAATTGGAATCAGGCTCAGCCTTGCAGCCTTTGGGGTCTTTGTCTCCCTCCAGTCTTCAGGCCCAGAGCAGCGTGGCTCTACTGAGTCCTTGATGCCTGGCAGGAATAGATGCATCTTTACCAACGCCCCCTTCCACATTTTTCCATCTGGTAATTGGTTTGATATGCCTGGGCTGGCAAGCGTGATGGGTCTAACCCCAGCGGACACCTCTACTCACTCTCTTTGGGCAAGGCTCCTCCAGGCATTTCCTCTTCCCCTGGGATGGCCAGTTAAATGGACAATCAACCTTCTGCCCCGACCCCCAGCAGTCTAGCTAGATTCACAGACAACGAAACTAGAAGGCATCTCAGAGACCTTCTAGTTACTCTAGCCTTTCATTCTATAGGAGAGGCAGGTGCACCAGAGAGGATGAGATTTGTCAAAGCCAATCAGTTGTTGATGACCTCAGAATTGGCCTTAGAGCCGAGAACTCTGGAAGCTCAGCTAAGGTGTCTCTCTTGCTGCCTCTGCTTTACCTGTTTCGGTCCTAGGTAGAACCATAGAGAGACCCACTCTCTAGGGCAGCGCCTCTCAACCTTCCCAATGCTGCACATGACCCTTTCATGTAGGGCTGACCCCAACCATAACATTACTCATTGCTACTCCATTGCTACTTCATAACTGTAAGCTTGCTACTGTTATGAATTGTAATATAACATCTCACATGCAGAATAGCTGATATATACTCTCCAAAGGGTTGTGGCCCACAGGTTGAGGCCCTCTCCTTTAAGCTTGGCATTTTCAAGCTTGAAGGAAGGGAAAGTTATTGCAGATCCTGTCTCTTCCCTGAAGCAGCTTTCCTTGGATAAGGTCTGAGAATCAGCTGATTCCAAGAAATGGCTGCTTAGAACTGTTTCTCCAGCTTAAGATGCTCTTATTTTCAGACTCAAAGTGTCATTGTAGACAGTGTCCTCTTTTGGGGATTTCTCATCATATCTGAACTATGGAAGAGAAAAAAAAGTACACAGTGGTAATAATAGTTGTTCAAGTTCCTGGAATTCTAGTCCTCCAATGACAGGGCACTCTACTGGAGATTGTGCCACTTCTGGGAGCCACTAGGCCCTTTAGAGGAGAGGGTGTCTGGACCCATCAAACGTGCCCCTTCTTTTCCAGAAATACTTGGTATGCTAGCCTCACTGTGAAGACAGTGATTTTATTTCTTCTTTACAGAAGTGACTTATTTCCTTTCTTCAGTCCCTCCCTCCCTTCCTTCCTCTGTCTCCTCTCTCTCTCTCTGAAGAAGACCATATGAAGTGATCAAAATGAACACTTGCTAGCTCATATAGGAGTGATCTGGAGATGTTAAAACAATGCTGAGCAGTCCTACTTATCTGCTCTGCGTGCTATTTGTGTATTGAAGTAGTCAGGGGCTGGAGAGATGGCTCAGAGGTTAAGAGCACTGACTGTTCTTCCCGAGGTCCTGAGTTCAATTCCCAGCATCCACATGGTGCCTCACAACCATCTATGATAACATCTGGTGCCCTCTTCAGTATACTGTATACATAATAAGTAAATCTTAAAAAAAAAAATTCTCTGGTCAGGTTGAATTGCAGGCAAGATCCAAAGTCTCTACTTAATTTTTGTTGTTGTTGTTTGTTTGTTTTGGTTGCTATTTTTAACTTTTTCTCTCTTCTCCCACCCCAAGGCAAGGTTCTCTGTGTAGCCCTGGCTATCCTGGAACTCTGTAGACCAGGCTGATCTCAAACTCACAGAGATCCTCTGCCTCTGCCTCCCAAGTTCTGGGATTAAAGACATGCACAGGAACCGTCCAGCTATTGTTGACTTTTTATAGCAGATGTTTTATTTATTTATTTTAATTTTTATTGTGTATATGTAGGGCTGTTACATAAGAATACTGACATACAAGTATATATCGTGGCTGAGCACACTCTCCTCCATGCCTCTGTCCATCTTTCACTTTTCCTCCATCCCTTTGTTCTCCAAGTCAGCTTTGCTTCTAGTTCCACTGTCACCGTACATCATACACATATAAATATGCATCCATATATAGTTATATAGAAATATAAGGTATGCGGAGATCAAATAATAATTGTAGAGGCAGCAAGGAGGGAGAATGAGTGCAAAAATAATTGATTTCTCTGTGCAAGGTAATAGGATATTTATCATCTATCTGTCTGTCTGTCTACCCATCCATCTATCCATCTGAAGACCTCAGCTCTCTCCTGTCCCTAGCTTTGCCCATCTTAGTCCTGGTTATTCCTCCTCTGTAGTTGCAAACTGGCTTCATCCTGGATGTAGGATCCACATCCAGTCAGATGATGCTCAACAGATGAGGGTCTTCTGAATTTGCTTCTTGAAGGAAAGAATGATTTCCCAGAATTCTCAGTAGGACTGTTGTTAGAAATGATGAAGAGAAGCATTGGTGAGTTTACTTATGGTAAATGGATGAAGTCTGTCATCCACTCTATTCTGTAGGTTTGTAATTCTCAATTATGATGACAAAGGTCAGAATTTTGTATGTCATGTCTGTCAAATAAAAATAAAGATTTTGCCGATGTGTCCATCTCTTTTTATTCTGAGACTTCAATACCCATGGATTGACTGTTCACCAGCTGCTGTGATAGCCACGCTGACTATGTTGCTGTCATTTACGGTTCTTCCAGCTTGTACTATTTTTTTTACAATATCAATGTAAATGCACATATTGTTTCCATCCAGAACTTCTCTCCAGTACCATTTGTTGACCAACACTAGCCTCTATGGACTTTTGTTAAAATGTATTTACCATTGTCTGATGGCAGTAGCAAGTGTTGCATACTCTTGGGAGTTGGGAGATACAGTTGGGATAACCAAGTGCTCAATGATATTTCTACTCAAAAGTTTCTGTCTCTTAGGCCTTTGAATTTACTTCTTCTAAATTATACTTTATAATTTCTAGAATCACAGCTGTATTTAATACAAGGCACCAATGAGTTTAGGTTTCTGTCACTTACCTAACAATTACAGTGTCTCCTAGTTTTCCAAAGCAGTGCACCGAATGCAGAGCGCCCGTATTAGTAAACAGTTAGTTCATATATTGCCCAGCTCTCTGTCAGTGTCAATATCAAAGATGTGAATTTTTGTCTATTAGCTTTTTCTTCCATATCTTAGATAGTGACATGAGATATTCATTGTATAGAAGTGCACAGTGCCCTGCTTGCACAGGTCTACCTACAGAAGTGTCTCTCCACATTTCACTATCCAGAAACTCATGCTGCTGTAGCCATAGTCCAGGGGCCCAAGGGCCTGGCATCACCCACATGCTGCTAGCTTTGCAGGCATATAAAGTGTAAAAGTTGTGGGATTACAGAGGTGTCTGCCAGTATCCAGAGGGAAGCCTGGGGGATCAACAGCGTGTGGCAGGGTCGAGATCCCTTCAGGTAGCCTCTGAGAGGCAATGCACAAAGCTGTGAAGATGAAGCCAAAGATCTGGAGGTGAACTCAGATCATTTGAAGTTAGAGATGTCAGGAGTATGAGCTGCCTGTAATGAAAGTGTTTTAAGTTTTAATTTCTGTGCTTAAGAGTAAAACAAAAATGCTTCTAACCTGTTAGTCCCATTTGCCCAAGGACAGATAACTTCCTGAAATGTTGGGGACTGTTTATGTAAGATAACAAACCATGTGTTTTCACTTTTCTGAACAAGGTTGGTTGCTGCAATTGCACAGGATGTTCTTGATCACACATACGTGAGAGGTACCTAGGCAGGAAGTACATCAGGATATATGTGTGCCTCCAACTGGATGAAGATGAAAAGAAGGTAGCCTTATGGGTTTTGTCTTTATAAATCCCTGACTAACGTAATTTAGGGTCATTCTCTCGGTATCCCAGGTATGGACCTGGGCAGTGTCCATTGTCCTGGCCAATATTTAATAAATTTGCTTTAAATTTGGCTCAGAAATTATGGTAGTGTTTTTATTGTTGCCTGGTGCCATTAACAAATATAGCAGGCAGTGAGCAGAGTTAGCCTCAAGGGTCTATGTGCTGTGCAAACCAGCAAGGCTCAGGGCTGCTCAAGAACACCGATTAGGGCTTGTCTTGGGACACCACATGCCCCGGAGTCCGCCTTTGGAGCGACGGGATTTATGTTCATTCTCTCAGGTTTTGGTTTTACTTTGGTTGACTCTTTTCTTATTATTTTCTGATTCCTCTTATTTGGGATGAAAATACCCCGTGTCACTGTATGTTGAATGTATATAATTTTCTATTTGAAAATTCATAGCTAAGGCTTTGCCTTGAGTCTCAGAGGACATTTTTGAACTTGGATTTTGAAGTAATGAACTGTTAAAACTTTGAAATCTTTTTTATTTATTTATTTATTTATTTATTTATTTATTTATTTATTTGCCTTGGTGTTTGCCTGGAACTGGAACTACAGACAGTTGTTAGCTGCCATGTGGGTGCTGGGAATCGAACCCTGGTCCTCTGGAAGAGCAGACGGTGCTCTTAACCGCTGAGCCATCTCTCCAGCCCCAAACTTTGAAATCTTTTGCAGGTAGATAGAATGCATTTTTGCATTTGAAGATGAATGTAAGCCTTTTGGAGGCCAGGGGTAGGATGCTACGCTTTAGGTATGATAAATCTGTAAAGATGACAAGGGGTAGTAGACTTTGGTGATGAATCCTTGATTGTCAACTTGCTTAAAGGGAGAAAGTAAAGCATTTCCAGAAAGCATTAAGTAAAAAGGAGATTTGCCTGTCTATGCACAGGACTAGCCCATAGCCTGAGGCCTGGACGGAGTAAAGGGAAAGTGCTGGTCCCAGCAGGTATGCACACACTCCCTCTTCTCTCCTCTCCGCCCTTCTGGCACCAGTGTTGCAAGCTTTTACGCTGCTGAACTGCTCCACCCTGCAGAGAACCAAAACCTCTGTAAATGGGAGCAAAATCAATTCTTCCTCCTGTAAGTTATTTCAGGCAGGTATTTCGCCATAGCAACCAAAAGTCTAACTAATACATGCCCTCAAGTTAGATCATGGCAGGGTTTTTATCAAGGTGGTCTAGCTGAATATGGAGAGGAGGGACTTATTTGGCTGACAAGCGAGATCAGAATCAATGCAGTGTAGGAGCTCAGTGTTCTCTGAGTCGTCCGATTCATCCCATAAATGAGCTTCAATTTTTAGCTCTACCTCTTGGCTAATCAATGCCCTAATTTTCACCTAAGTAATAGTGTGAGGCTGCAAATAAAACTAATCTTATAATTCAGCCATCTTTAGGAAGAACAAACGTTAGTTTGATTTGTGTCTATTTCAGCAGCTAAAAAGAATACTTTTAATGCACAGAAAAACAAATTCTTATTTTTCATTTGGGGCCTGGAGTTGAGAACTTAAGAATTGGTGGTTTTCATTTCTAATTAGAATTGAAGATTCCTTTAGAGCTGTTAGAAGCAAATGCTTTTCCAGAAGATAATGGTTTTTCTCGTGATTTGGCTATGGCTTATGGAGGTAGGTTCCTGGGGGCCTTTGAGGGTAACAGCTTGCCTCCTGCTTATGGCATATCAGTTTGTTTTAGGATTGCTGCCAAATGTGACTAGCTGTCCCAGATGCCTCATGAGCCTACCACCACAGAAAGGAGCTGGAGCTGCTGTGCTAATGTTCCCGCCACGCACCCTCTAAAATCTGACCTAAAGTGAACCTCTTTTGCTTTAAGTTGCTTGTGTCAGGCATTTTCTCATAGTAGTGAGAAGAGAGAACTAAGATATCTTCTACTTCCAAACAAAGGTGGACCCAAGCTGCAGAATTCCGAGCCAAGTGAGAAGAAACCATTAGCTCTTGGGCAAGTCACTGCGCTGTCTGTTTCCAAGTTTCCTCGTCTGTAGAAAGAAGGTTTGGACTAAAAGTTGCTCTCAGACCTGTGGTGCTGAGGCTGCCCCTCTGCTTTGGACTCTGAAGTCAACCATTCTCGTCCCTTGTTTCAGCTGAGAGGTGATGAACTGCACTGCTGCTCCCAGGCTCATGGCAGAAGAGGTTGGACTGGAAGGCTCCTCCTCCTCCTGCCTTTTGTCAGTTGTTGGTCTGAAAACAGCGGCGGCTTTTTTCTTTCTTTCTTTTTTTTTTTTTTTTTTTTTTTTTTTTTGTAACAGCAGTTTCACACTGATGCAGAAAATAGAATCCCTGTCAGGCCAGTGCTGTGAAAGATCCTGAGAACAAAGTCATTTCTCAAGACACTGCCCTGTTTGAACACTGGGTGACAAGGTGACAGATTTTGTAGACACTTCATGGGGGAAAAAAAATCCACCACCTTGAGTGATTTTGAAACCTTTAGAAATATTTGGCAAGTGTGAACAGCCGGTTCCCTACCCTCTGTCTTTAATCAATTGCTTCCTTAAGAAATGGTTGTGCTGTGAGGAAGAGAGCTGTGTATGTCTTCCTGCCAACTCTGGCTCCCTTTCCAGAGCATTGGCTTTTCAATACGAAGAGGTAAAACTTTCTCCACAATCCCCGAAATGGTATCTGCATATTAAAAATACAGCAGCTTCCTTTGCTGTCTGCCTGAGGATTTGTTTCATTTCATACCTCACTGAAGCCTTCTCTCTGTCCAGAACACACTGTACCCAGCTGTAAGGAGAGGAGGGAGGGGAGGAGCCTGAGAACATCACTTGTTTTCTTTGCAAACTGAGAAATGTTGAAATGAAAGCTTGAACTTTGAGCCACCATGTGGTTGCTGGGAATTGAACTCAGGACCTCCGGAAGAACAGTCAGTGCTCTTAACCTCTGAGCCATCTCTCCAGCTCTAAGCTTGAACTTTGAATGGGCAGAAACCCAGGGACTCAGGAGTTATTTTAGTTCCGGCTCGTTGGAAGCTTTGATATTTATTGGTCCCTTGGTCGCCTGAAGGTGTTGGCATCCACAAGTCTTTTCTCAAGACGTAGGCATTGATAATGTAGAGTCTCAGTCATTATCACCTTTGAGTTCATGTCTAAGCCAGGATCCAGGAACATTAGCATATTGCCTAAATGGATGGAGAAAATATTTGCATATTGAATATGACATACCACATCAGAAGTCAAACCACAGCAGTAGGTTAAATGCATCCCTACTCTGAGGTTCTTACCCGCTGAGAGCCTCAGGATGTGATCTGTTATTTGAAGTGAGGTCTTTATAGGTATAACTAGTTAAGATATCAAGAGAACTTACTTTTGCGTGTGTGGATTTAGGGCTAATCCAGTAGGAAGTATCTTTGTGAGAAGATGAGAGAACGTGGAGAGACACAAAGATGATGTGGAGATGAAGGATGCTACAAACCAGGAAACACCATAGATTGCCAGGTGACCACCAGGAGGCAGGAGGTACACAGGCCACTCCTTCTTCTAAGTTTCTAGAAAGATGCAGTCCCCTAGACACCATGATTTCGGACTTTTAGTCTCTTGGAATGTATAAGAATACATTTCTGGGGTGCTAAACCACAAGTTTGGGCTAATTGGTGCTGGAGCTGTAGGAAGCCAATCTGTTCTTTGAATGTCCCTTTGCTATTCTGCCCTCAGCCTTTAGTGTCCTGGATAACTCTCTCCTCCTCCAAGTTTTGGCTCAAATGTCATCTTCACAGTGAAGTTCCCGAATGTTCATTAAAAATTCATTCTTCTTTCCCCTGTGCTCTGCAGCCTTCTGTGTTGACTGTGTTCTTGCATTTAGTTAGAGGTTTATGGCATGTCTCTCCTGCCTTCGCTGTGGACCTTCTGTGGGCAGGGACAGTTCTTCCTCACACTGACATACACAGACTTAGGAATGTGTGTACTCAGTGCAGAACCCTTCTATTTCCTTGGTTAAATTTATTCCCAGACATTGCATATTTTTGGTAGCTATTGTAAGTAACGTTGCTTTGTTGATCTCTTTTCTGGCAGCTTGCTGTTGGAATACAGAAATGCTACAAATGGAATGTTGATTTTGTATCTTGTGACTTTGCTGGTTTCATTTATTAATTCTAATAGATTTTTTTTGGTGGAGTTTTTTATATTTAAGTTCATATCAATTGCAAACAATGGTAGTTTTTTCTTTATTTTATATTTGATAATCTTTATTTCTTTCTCTTGACTAGTTTGCCATGGTTAGTACTTCCAGTGATGTGTTGAGTAAATGTAGTGAGGGTGGGCATCCTTGTCATGTTCCAAATGATAATTAAGTATGATGTTAATGTGGGCTATATGTAGAGATAGATGGAAGAAATTATAGCATCCCCCAAAGCAGTGAGGTAACACTGATAGGGGCAGATTGCCCTAGTGATCTTTCACATCCTTAATCTACATGCATTCTCTCTGTCCTGTGTGTTTAGCTGATGACTCCTAACACATTGCTACCCAAATAATAGCTGGAGATCTGAGTGTTGGATGTCCAACTGCAAGGTGAGGCCCCTTCCAGGGTCATCCATATTTACAGAGCAGAAAATCCTTCTTCCTCAGGATGGGGACAGATGGGAGAGCAATCTGCTGTCCCTACAGGGAGGGAAGACACAAAGGAGCACAGGCCACTTCTGAATCACTGCATCTTCTTGGGAAAGGTGGTCCCCTATGTATTTCACTTTTTGACCCTTCTGCCATGTGAAAGTGCACCAAGAAGGAATAATACTTCAACAGACATCAACTGTTCTGACATCTTGATCTTGGACCTTGCACTTTCCAGAAATGTGAGAAATACATTTTTATTATTTATAAACCACCCATCCTGTTGTATCTAGTTAAAGCAGCAGGAATAGACCAAGTTATTTTGTCTCCTTCTGAAAGGCTACCCTACAGGAAGCCTGAACCCCTCAATGCAGAACCAAAGTCAGTGCACAGAGCACTGTAAGGACATTCTTTTCTCTCTCTGGTGAAGCAGGAAAGGAGAAGAGAGCATTCTCCTCCAAAGCCCAGCCAGGCTCGTGATTAATCGCTGGACCAAAGCAGTTCTCTTTAAGGCCCGGGGCCAGGTGTTAGAGTGAAGGACAATCTGGTGTTTTAAATGAAACAAAATGACCAGAATCTTCTAGAGAGTTCCAGAGGGAGCTGAAGCAACAGAATCTAAGACCCTCTCATAAATCATCTTCAGACTCAGCATATATGGCTCCTTCATTGAAATCTGTCATGATCTCCACAAAACCTTGGTTACCTTGGATAGTTGACCAAGTAGCAAAGTGTAGTGAAGGTAGTTTCCTGAGATTCTGAGAGAGGCAGAGGGAGGAAGGGTCTTGGGGACCTGCAGGAATATAGAAGTAGTGATCTCTGTTACTAGGGAGAGACATCATCGGCAATGATCAGGTAGTTCTCTGCATCACCTTTGTTTAGCGCCACTGACAAGTACCTTGTGGATCCTACCCCAGCCCTCAGGCCGTGCTATGGAAAATTTTCTAACAGATACTTCCTTTTCTTCCATCCTCCTCCTCTTCCTCTTCTTTGTTTTTCTTTTGTTTTGAATTTAAACAAGTTAAAAGCATCACATTTCTAGTGTTTCGTCTCCTAGCAATGACAGTGCAAAGCTAATAAGGACATAGATATTATTCCTTATTACCAGAAGATGGGGATGTTTGGTAGTCCACAGCAAATGGAAGCGAAGGTCGGAGAAATAGGGGCGGGGCTTAAGTGGGAGGAATGGCCGAGCACACAAAGCTGACAGAGCTAGAGAGAGCCACCTGGCCCCAACTTGGCTCTTATGTGATATTCGGTAATACTGAGAAGGGTTCAGATATGTTTGGTTGTCCTATTGGGGCAAAGTAAGCTACTCTGAGAGGGCATTGGGACCGTCCATTCGTTTTCCCTCTGTAGACAATACGCATGCGCTGGGGATGGACCCTGATCCAGGTCAAATAGGGGTGGCATGAAGAGACTGCTGTGTGAACAGCATTTATCTGTTTTCTTATTCCTTTACTTCCAGAAATGCCCGGTGCTGCCAACTCCGGGGAGCGCTGAGGGCTCTATGGTGTATATTGAGCTGACTTTTGGCTTTTCCAGACTACCAGCCCCAGCTTAGATTTCTTGATTCTGTCAAATTCATTATTCTTTGCCTGTATACTCTTGCAGCTTTCAAGATTTATTTCTGCTTCCTCCTTTCCTACTTTGTCTTGTCTTGTGCTTGTGAGTTTGTCTCTGTTTAAACAATCCCTTTGCTGCCCTCTCAGGGAAGTTCGGGAGGCAGGGGGATAATATGCCTGCACTCTGTTCTCCACTCCCAACAGCAGGTCTGGATGTTTACTTTCTTCTGTAATTCTCCTCTGAGCAAGGGTTTGATCCTGGGCACTTCACATACATTGTCAGCAAAGCTGCATGGTCCCTGCCTGATGGTCCACTGGTCATTGTTCCAGGCCCAGCATCTTCTCCCTGGTCCTAATGATATCCCTGTCACACTGCCACAGCCTGTCCTACTTTATCCCCTTCATCCCCTTTCCCAAGCCCACTTAGATGCCTACAGGGGGACTGGGGGGGGCTTGTCAAGACAGTTTGAATCCATGGGGGGGGGAGGTCAGTGGATTACAAGAAAAAAAAAAAACTTACTACCTAGGTAGGTTGTTGAGTATGGGAATTAGATTTTCTGGAATTTAAATTGGGATTTAGATTTTGATCTTATGTTTAAAATATTGCTTTGCTGATTTAGCAATTTAAATTTTAAGTTAAATTAAGTTTTTAACAGGCACATGAAATTGAACATATTAATGTGCTATCATGTGATGTTTTGATACATGCATATCTTGCATAATGTTTGCCAGGGTAAACATATTTACATCTTCAAATACTTACCATTTCTTTATGGTGAACACATTTAAGATAATTTCTTCTAGCTTCCTGCGGTGTACAGTAAACAACTGTTATGTTGATGCAGTTTAGATGCTAGAACTTTTTTTTTTTTAATTTTGGAGTACCAGACAGAATTCTTGAAATCTAATCTGTCCCAGAAAATGGGGGACATCATCATTTGTACTTGGGAATGTAAGAGGAAGTGAGTGCATGCTGTTGTGTACCGGTCTCCTGAGGAGACAACCTCTACTCAGTCTACTCACTTTAGATAGGGAGCTGATGTCAGACCCAAATTAGAATACCACCAAAGTCCATTTTGGTAAACCAGTGAGCTTGTTGGTTTACTTATGGGACTGTGGGTGAAGGGTGTCTTACAGGAGTACGGATGATTCAATGGATCATTGAAAGTCTAGTCCAGGATGACTGATGGCTTTCAGGATTCATGGAAACTAGAACTCTGGAGATCTCTGCTACACATGCTTGGCAGCTGAACAACCTGGAGAGTCTCCTGTCTGTAGCCATCCTTTGTCTGTGAATAACCTTGGAGTGAGGGTCCTTGAGAGTGTGGTCAGTTCTATGGCCTTTCTGAGGCTATTGAGTTATTTACTTTCTGACTTCGTGAGGCTTACGAGCTTCCTTGGGTCTCAGTGAGCTTTCCTCTAGGATGGACTGTTTCACTCGGAAGGAAGCTGCTGCACAACAATGGTCCAGCTGGAAAGAGCATCACCTGAAGAGAGCACTAACTAACTAAGCAATGTCGTGGGCACAGGAACTAGAAGGCACAGATCCTGAGGGTGTTGAGATGGACAACAGGAGAGAAGATTCCTGAAAGCAGGTTTAAGGGTGGAGCTGAGACCCTTGCAGGTGGAGAGGCCAGGGCGTGGCACCATCTTCAGCCCTGTGAATTCTCCTGTTCTCTTTATCCGCCCAGTCTATTATCTCTGAAGAGTAGAGAGTGAATACTGTCTGTCTGTGCCTCTTGGTAATTCTTTCTCAACCTTATGACCCTCTTTGAATCATTTAGAATTAAGTTTAGCTTTAAGGAACCCAAAGTATTCATGACTTAAATGAGAACATTTCTCACTCAGGAAAAATTTTGAGTTGTCGTTTAGGACTTGCCAGGAGGCTCTTTTCTACAAAGTCTTTCAGAACATGGCCTCTTTTCAGATCACAGAAGTCTTCAGGCTAACTAAGTGGGAGGTCAGAGCTCCAGCTATTACATCTACATCCAAAGCAGCATGACGAAGGAAGAGATAAAGAAGAAAAGGTGTGTTATGTTTCCATCGGTTCTTTTCATGTCTGTCTTGTTTGTGTCTGATATGCCAGAATACAGTCAAACACAAGTTGGATACATCTGCTGGGATGGGTAGCCTTTATTTTGGATGGTAACCACAGGGTGGGGGGAGGCGAGAATGGATACTGGGGCAATTGGAAGTCAGGTCGTGCTGCTACCATCCATCACTCTCAGCCATCTTCTGGTCACCCTGTCTATTTATTCTCCCCCATCAATCTTACTGTGGGTGATCCTCACTGCTTAGAGTTGATGAATGCAAGCTACAAACAGAGTGAAACACTGTTTGTGAAACATTCTTCCTGAACAGTTGCAGTGAAGATGTAAGAATGGACAGGACTGCTGACTGTGGCTGGATGGACCACTGTAATAAAGATTTGTCCAGAGACCGGAAAGATGTCTTGGTGGATGTCCTGGTTGGTTTTTGTTTGTTTGTTTTGCTTTTTGTTTACTTGACACAAGCTAGAGTTATTTGGAAAGAGGACCCTCAGTTAAAGAATTGCCTATAGGGCATTCTCTTGATTAATGATTGATGTTGGAGGGCCCTGCCCACTGTGGGTGGTGTTACACCTTAGCAGATGGTCCAGGATATAAAAGAAAGCAGTTTGAGCAAACCATAGAGATCTATTTTTTTCTTTGCTTTCTGCTTCACTTCCTTCCTGTGGGTTCCTGTCTTCAGTTCCTGTTTTGATTTTCCTCAGTGACTTGAAAGTTGCAAGATGAAATGAATCCTTTATACTTCAGATTGCTTTGGTCATGGTGTTTTATCACTGTGGTAGCAGTTTAACAAAGACACTGGGTAATATTGCTTCCTGCGTAATCACGAGGACCAGGGTGTAAGCTAGGCATGCTTTCTCATGCTTGTGACCCCAGTGCTGGGAAGCAAAGACAAGAGGATCCACAGAGATTGCTAGACAACCAATCTATCTAAAACAGTGAGCTTCTGATTGAGTGAGAGATGCTGTCTCAAAAAGATATAGTGGAAAGTGATAAAGACCCCTGACATTGATTTGTGGTCTCTAAACATGCACACACAGGTAGAGGCACTCTCTACCTTCACATGCACACATGCACTACAACATTTATGCATGCCCTTACATATATACCTGTACACAAATAAGATTTGTTCAAACTGTATGTCTAAGTGCTAAGGGAGTGAGAGAGAAATAAAGTGCTTTGAACTAAGTCTGGATGTCTGTTGGGTGGGGTGAGGGTTTGAACAAAGTTAGGAAAGGAGAAAATCATTTAGAGGGGAAGAGATGTTTCTAGAAGAGATACAGCCCGGGGAAAGCCACAGTTAGATTACAGCATGTTTTAGGCCTGTAGGATTTTGATCAAGGTGGAAGCTATGTTGTCATCCTGAAGGAGAGCATCAACCATAAATGGAGGGAGGGCACAGAAGAGCCGCGGCTGAACAGGCTTTGAACTGCATCTGGGGGCTTGGAATCAATATGAAAATACGCGTTTCGAGCTTTTAGGTTTGGCAGAATGTGGTTCGGTGACCCCCTCATCTTCATCCACCTGTCTCTCCCGCCCCCCTTTCTGCCTCTGACCCCATCTTCGTTTCCAGTTCTCTATTTGTTTCTGCTTGCCAGTCCCTGGCAGCAGCTTTTATGCTTATAAAATGTTCCCTGTAATTCTGTTAATAACCACTGATGGGCTTCTAGCTCTGAACTCCAATCATACACCGCTGAGGTCCACATTTCCTTAGCCTCTCTCCTGACCCCCAATGACGACAGAGTCCATGCTGTTTTTGTGCTCTGGTCTGAACACTCAGGGCAGGCCTAGATGCTGAAGAGATGAAGTTTCCCGGCCTGGTTTGTGATGGCGCTTAGGAGATGTACTTACTCTGTGGCTTCTGTGGACAAAGAACCTCTTTTACTCCCTTGAAATCTACCAGCTCTGAAATTTATGATGAATTCCCTGTTCCTACTCCCAAAGGTATCTGCCAAGGAGACAGGTTAAAAGCCTGTATTTATGGCAAGTGACATATTCCGAACAAGGTATTGATTAAGGACATGTTGGATTCTTACTGTTTCATAGACTTCAAAGGCTGATCAGTGAGTGTGAAGACCAAGTTTGTGGGTGAGGATATCCCAACACCCACCCAAGCCAGAGGCCTCCAGGGGCAGTTGGGAACTGGGGACCTGATAGGGCTCTGCTGAGGCTGAATCACACTGGAGGATTGTTAAATGTTTAAGAATGTTACAAGCTGGTCGTTAAAAAGTGGTGTCTTGAAATCGGTCATATTGGGTGTTTTTACACCATAAAAACTGGAAAACACTGTAATTCAGGTTAGTTACTTCCCCTTGGAGAACTGGTTTAGTAGCGTTGCATGGAAACAGCCTTACTTTGGGTTCTCAGGAGAGGAGACGGGGAGAAACCTGGAGCTTGGGGCTTTGCCCAGGGATCCAGTTTGGATAGAGGGACTCATGGCCTGGTTATGAAGATGTGCCTCCCTGGAGGGCAAGAGGCTAGTTTAAGAGAAAAACAGAAAAATAAAACTAAATAGATCTTCATTCTGCCAAGCAAAGCAGAACTGTGGCCAAGTGTTTCTCCTGGACCACAGGTCCAGGAAAGCTGCAGGTTAGCAATGGTTTACAGTGAAAAACTTCTCTTAGATGTATGTGTCATAACAAATTCCTCTCTTGGTTATCTTGAAAACAAATGTGCCTGTGTTTATGGTATATGTTGCATGTATGTTGGTGTGTGTGTGTGTGTGTGTGTGTGTGCGCGCGCGCGCGCACGCCCATATAGGTGGTCTGAGACTGATGTTGGGAGAAGTGTGTCACTGTGGAAATGAATTTTTAGGTTTCATAGATGCTCAAGCCATGCTCAGTGTCTTAGAACACTTCCTGTTGTCTGCAAGTTAGGGAGTGATAACTCTCAGCTCCTTCTCCAGCACCATGTCTGCCAGCATGCCCCCGTGTTCCACCATGACAATAATGGACTGAACATCTGAACTGTTTATAAGGGACCACAATTAACTAAGTGGTTCCCTTTGTAAGAGTTGCTGTGGTCATGGTTTCTCTTCACAACAATAGAAACCCTAACTAAGGCAGGGATCTTCCTAAGTCTTTCTCTCTACCTAATTATTGCAGCAGGCTGTCTCAACCGATCCCAGAGCTCAGAGGTATGCTAGTCTAACTAGCCAGCTTGCTATAGGGCTCTGTGTCTCTGCTTTCTGAGTACTAGGAATACATGGTGCCATTCACATTGGTTCTGGGGACTTGAATGCTGATCTTCATACTTTCAGGGCAAGAAGTTATCCCTGGAGCCATCTGCCTTTATGATTGTTTTGTCTACTGTATTTTTGATTTCCTTCTGCTCACCCTTCTGTGGAGAAGAAAGGTGGTTTGTGATTCCCAAACCTCACACACATATGACAGAACATGTCACGACTCCCATTTAACAGCTTATAGTATGCACAGTGTTGTAAAAGACCAACTTGCACCCAGTTGTCAATTTGCGAAGACGAGGGCAAAAATCTGGGAAACTAATTATCTAATGGTTGACTTTTTCCTTCATGCGGATGCCCCTGCTGGTAAGTATGAAGTGCAAGACACTTCTCCACTCTCACGAATGCCTTGACTTTCCCTGAACATTGATTGAACACAGTGTTGGGGAGGGCCAAGGTGACATTGGCTTAGTGGTAAATATTAGACAATATAGGTTACTTCCCCATCTCTATCTGTTAGAGTGTGTACACGGAAACACACCAGAACAAAGTCTCTAGATGGTACAGAGGGAAGCCTTGGAAAGTCAGTCTAGAAGACAGACACACCCAGAACAACAAATCTAATTGCTGAGACATACCCCAGGCAAGTAATGTAACTGCCATTAACCACAGCAAGCGACTCAGGTGACAGATGTTGGCAACACCAGTGCTGACAGTCGCCTACTGAATCAGGATGAATGTGATGCAATCATTCTCTGTATTTATTTGTGTGAGATTAGATTTGACTGGGGAATGTTTCTCCCTCTTCTAAATTATTAACATCTAATAAAAGATTATAGCTAAATTCCTAGACAACTTCACGTGTGGAAATAAAGCTATCATTTTTGTTTTAACACAGCTGCCATGCATTTCCCTCTTATTATTGAGGAATATACGAGAAACGTGAAGAGTTGGGGTTGTCTTTGGTTCCCTAGGGCTTTTGCTCTGTTCGTTGGCCACCTTTGTTGGGGAAGGTATTTTTCTTGCTTGTGGGGTGGCTCCTCATTTTCAATTCTTTTCCATTGAAAAATGCAGCTTTCTGGTTCTTTCTAACTGCTTTAGCCTCAGCTCTGGGCCCTTTTTCTGACAGAGCCCCAGCTGTGGGTGGATTATGAAGGAGGGGCCTTCTGACATTGATGGGACTTGTGGTTTAGAGGCAGTGTGTCAATCAGCCTGTCTGTCAGTTGGTCAACAAGTCTTTATTTATCTCAGTGGGTGCAGAACAGCCTATTGGATGGTTGGGGACACATGGTCCCCCAACTGCAGTCTTTCTCCCTCACACCATCCTACACACAACTGTTACAGTAACTCTTTCTCAGACACAGTTCTGATCCTGTTGAACTCTGGCTCAAACTAGGAAATACATGCTTTGCCTAGCATTCTGGAGGTGCAGCATTCTGGCCCATCTACAAGCTTTTGTTCTTATTGCTCTTGGCCTTAGTGAGACTTCTTACTGTCATTTTTAACACACCATGTAACTTCCCACCTTGGTCCTGTTTTCAGCTGATGTTCATGGACAGCTTCTTCATATCCTGCCAGGCTTCACTAAAGTCATGAAGCCACCCTCACCAGAAAACCCTGATGATGCTGATGATGGCCTCCTGTGGCAACATTTTCTGAGGTAGGAGAGCATGGTGGCAGGGATCAGGGCTAGGGACCAGACTCAGACTTTAAGTCCCAGCTGTGCTATTGAGGAGATAAATGTCCTCTCTTGAGTCTCATTATTTTTTCCAATTTTTTTTCTAAAATGAAGCCTATAAATATTAAGATGAAAGAAGTTTTGATGACCCCCCCATGGAATAAATGCCATCAAACCATACAGAACCAATCACCATATCGTTTAGGAGTAGATATAAAAACAATAAATAACAAAGGCAAATTTTGCCAAAAATTCAGGGAGAAACAGAGGTTCCAGTGTAAGAAGAATCTTCTTGCCTAAAGGATCTGAAGGGTGAATGAACATTCATTGTTCTTTGAAGTGAATATATAATTTTTTACCTATATGATAGAAACCACAACAAACAGAATATTAATGATGCTCATTCACCCTTCTGCTGCTTATAGCACAGGCCACTTCTCATATCATTCTCGTCACCAGCCTCTAAGTGCTCCAAGACTTGCTTTGGCCACCAATGTCCCCTTTCATTCTTCCCTAGGTTCATTCCTTGCTAAGTGATGGATCACTAACCAGACCCTACAACAAGCAGTCTGGCCCATTAGCCTTTTCTCAGAGCTGTGTTTGAACCAAGTTTGACAAAAAATGGAGATAATTAACCCAAAATGGTCCTCTCTATGGCAGGGATCTGTTTCTCAGATGCAGGCCTTTCAGTAACCCAGGTCTCAGTTCCTGGAGCCAGGGACTGTGTCATAAGGGACCCTCCCCTCTCCTCCTTCTTTAATAATATCCATTCTGAGTTTGGACAAAGGACAGCTTGATGTTCTCCACCTGGTTTGCTGAAATCATTAATGGCCCAGCCATGCAGGGCTGAGTCAGCCTAGGACCATCTCATAGAAAGATACGATGCTTCCCCAGAGTAAGTTTGAGCCCACAAGGTTCTTCAATTGGGACAAAACAGGTTCAAAATTTTTGTTCAGGATTTTTCTGTTCCATAACAGTGACAGGATGGTTCATTCATCTCTGAATCCTCAGCACAGGGCATGGCCATGGGAACAAGTCCAGGACACAGGAGGCTTGGTATACCTAGGAGTTCTTTAGGTCTCACTCAGGTACCCTGTTTTTTCCTCTCTGACATTTTGAAGGATCAAATGGCTTATTCTTTGTGGAATTCTTAGAGGATAATCCATGGGAGGTTTTGCCGTCGTTTACAAAAAGTATAAGCCAGAGTGTTGATGTGGTGGGGCACACCTGTAATTCTAACACTTGGGACACAGATGTAGAAGGATCAAAAGTTCAAGGTCATCCTTAGCTACATAGAGAGTTTGAGGTTTTCTTGGGCTACATAGAGCCTTATATAAAAAAAAATGTCAAAGAAAAAAGAGAAGAGGAGAATGGGGGGCTGGGGTAGGAGATAGTATGCTTAACACATATACTGGTAAGAAAATTAAAACAACAAAAAAAGCCAGATGTATATTAGTTTACAATGGGCAGAATTCAGTAAAATGTCTGCAAACTAGGCAAGAGAATTCCAGCCCTAAAAGTCTATAGTGATAATAATGGAGACACACATGTGTTAAGACGTACAAGCAGTTATTCATCCAGAGTGAAGTCTGTCAATACTCATTGTGTTAACACACTCTGTGAGGGCCAATGTTTCACTCTCTCTTTAAATGTATGCGTATCTCCCACTGAGCCTGGAACTCACCAGTTAGGCTAGACTGGCTGATCAGAGAACACAGGGATCCACCTGTCTCTGCCTCCCCAGTGTTGGGTTAGAAGGAAGATTCAACACTTAGGCCATTCTGATGTGGGTTCTGGGGGCTGAAGTCATGATTTCCAGGCAAGTTCTTTATCATTGGAACTATTTTTCTGGAATCCTCAACTGAACTTTGATTCTAGATATAAATATTACTTTGGTCATCTTAAAGCATCAGGCACTAAGATTTCTTGAGGTTCAGGGGCCTCCCAGGGAGGCTGTGCATAGATGCCTAGAGACAGCATCTTCTGGTTCCGATTTCATCTTCTTACTCTTACTGCTGCCTCCAGTCCAAGGGTGAGTAAGAAGATCTGCCTTACTACACAGAGGCATTTGGAACCTCAGGGGACCACGTATGGAGCCACATGCTGGCTCCACAGACTGGATCAGCCAGCGCCTGTTGCATCCTGAACTATATTCTATAAGCAGAATCTCAGTTCTTAGGGAGAAAAAGTGGGCAGGGAACTATAGTGAGCCATGTCTGGGCAATCTGCTTTCTAGCCTACTCACAGAAACACGGGAGGACAGATTGCTTTGTTTCTACCTTCCAGGTGGCAGTCATGTGTGTGAACTCCAAGAATTCCAACTCTCTTCTCTATTAGTCTAATGAACATTAATTAGGTAGGCACATTTGCAGGAGAAATCCCCAAACAAATCAATGATGTATTGTCTAATCATGCATGTCAAAGCCAAATAGAAATGTTTGGAGATCATTTGCAATTTTCTGTGATCTAACCTAGTGAATTTCTCCACTTGGTTTGAAATAGAACGAGTGATTTTTCTAAACATGCCGTTCTCAACTCCTAAGTGCATTATCCTCACTTTGTAGGATGACCCCGATCTCATCACTGTGTATGTAGGTGTTGTTTTGGGATGTTCCTACAAGCCCACACACTGCAGCTCATGGTTTATGTCAGCATATACAGTATACAGCAGGCATCCCAGCACAGTGCCAAGTGAGGCATGCAACTTTGATAGTGATGACAATCAGTATGTTCATGTCTGGAGCAAATTAAATTTTCTAAATTATTCAAGCCTGAACTCCTAGGGTTTTGATGATCTTGGTTCTAGTTCAGGTCCCAGCACTCATTATCTGAGTATCTCAATCTGGATCCTGAGAGGAGATGTATGCATGTGTGTGGTTTATATGCAAATATGCATACTGTGTGTTTGCTACTTGATTGCATGTAACATGTAAAGGCCAGAGGTCTACAGCGGATGTCTTCCTCTACCACTTTCCACCTTTATTGTTTGAGACAGAATCTCTTACTGAAACTGGAGCTTGATCTTTTGGCTAGATTCAATGGCTGGCCAGGGAGTCACTGGGATCCTGGGATTTGCCCATCCCTGTCCACTCCTATTGATGCTAGAATTACAAACCAATGCTGCCAAACCTGGATATTAGGGGTCCAGGGAATCCCAATGTCTCTCTTTTTCCACCTTCTATTTCCTTGCTTATAACCTCAAATTGGTTCATCTTGACTGGAAGCCAGAGGATCAAGGGAACTTCTGTCATAATCTCTCTAAGAAGCTTGGACAGTCAGTCTGGGGTTAGAGAAAGGATATGGATCAAGATCATTCAGTCTACTATATGAGTTTGGATAATTTTCTTCTAATTTTCAGTTTGTCATTTGTAAAGCAATGTTGGCAAACTTATCTAACCACTCCACATTCGTAAATGTAAGAACTTAAAGACATGGGTGTGTATTGTGTTCTGGACATGAAGTACATTCCCAAAGGGCTTGAACCCTGGGCTTTGGTTCCCAGGTGGTGTTACTACCAGATGGGTGGCTCTGGAAATGTTAGTAGGCAGGGCATGATATGCACTGGGGGCGGGTCCTCAGGGTATCATGTTCCTGGCTGCTTTCTGTTTCTATCTGTCATGCGGTATATAGTCTTCTGCCACATTCTTTTGGTCTCCCTGCCATGATCACCAGCTCAGAATCAAGGGAACTAAGGACTACAGACTGAAAGCTCTGAAAATGTGAGCTAAAATAAACAATGTCCCCTTTTAAGTTGCTTCTATTTGTATTTGGTTCCTCTGATGACAAAACAATATAAGCTGATTTTGTTTTCTTTTTGTTACTTAGGCAACCATTTTTTTTGTTTGGATCAATCTGATGAGCCCATGATGATGTAGGTAGGCCCAAAGCAAAGGGAAAACTGTGGCAGACACCCAGGAGGGAGAGAGGGGCCCAGCTTGCATTGCTGATGTCTCTATGGGGGGGGGGGAAGGAAGGGAGGGAGACAGAGAGAGAGAGAGATCACATATTTGTTCTTGAGTCATACTGAAATAATTTTTTTCTTTGTTGCAATTTATTCAGGTTTATGGAGCACATAAAGATCTACAAAGGCAGACTTTTTGATGTAGTTATGCAGCTATAAACCTATACAGCTGTAATAATTGCATTTTAATGATTTCTTTATATTGCCATAATTGGTAGAGTTAATGATCATGTCAACTGGACTATGAAAAGAACACTCAGCACAGCCAATCCCACTCTTTCTAAGACTCTCTGGAGAGGATAGAAAGATACATGTTTTCCAACTTCTCTTTATTCACAATTAATGGACCCCCAGTGGGTGATCCCTGAACTCCAGAAACTTCTCTTTGGACAGGTTTCCATCTGATACATTTATTTAATTTCCCTCGTGTTCTGAGCAAACTTCCTTCCCAGAATGCTGGGTTATCTTCTATTCCTCATCCTCTCTTCGCTACGGTTTCACTGCACAGTAGTTTTCCATTTCAGGCTTCATTACTGAAGAAAGAATTGGGAAATAAAAGGGTTTGCGGATGGTGTGCGCACGTGTGCCTGTTATTTAATCATGTCCCAAGTGCTGAGAAAAAAAAAGTACCCCTGAGATCAGAGCTGGATGAAAGATCTTGATTTTAGCTCGAGGGGAAAGTGGGAGCAAAAAAATCAGCTTGCCTGAAAAATTCTCATAAAATTTGCAAAATCTTGAAACTGAAAGTTCTGCATTGCAGAGGCACTTCTGGGCAATGTGAACAGGCTGGGTTAGGGCCTCTTAGAACAGTGCCTGGATGGAGGCTACTGTCCGTCAAGTTAATGGTAGGCTCCAGGGTGCAGGGACCTGACCCCCCAAACAGAGATGGCTTTGGGCAAGACTAGAAAATAAACAATCATTTTTCTCTCACCTTCCCTATCTGCTTCTGGCAAACAGAGGAAAAGGAAGCCAGTTCATTTCATCCCCTACCTCCCATGCCCCTGGTATGACAGACAGTTCTGACATTCTGGACAGGCCCCTAGGATCTGTCAGCTGGATTATTGATCATTTGTAATGACCGTGGTGGTGGGGTCAGTGGATGGGCTATGAAGAGGAGCTGGTGGTAGTAGTGGGGGCTTTCTGAGTAGCAGGGGATAGCCGGAGCTGCTGATTTTGATGCTTAATAGGTAAGGACTGATGGATTTGATCCTTTAAATTGGTTCTGCAATGCATTGTGGGTGCCCTCAGACTTTGTAGAGGCTAAAGTGAAACACAGATTTTTGATCTAAATACTTCCCAGCCCAGGGTGCAGAGAAAAAGTAGGGATACAACCAGGGTAGTGGGAGAGGTCAATCTGGTAGGAATCCAGAGAAACTTTTTGAAATAATGAGTCCTCAGGAGAATGCTTAAACATAGGCTGACGGCTGGTCTTAGGGAGAGCTTCTCCCAGCCCAACAGTTAACAACACAAAGAACCTACTTTGAGAGACAGACAGAGGGACTCAGATTCCTAGGGTCAGCTTGTCTCTGGCCTCCAGCTGTAGGTCGGGCCAAGAGGAAGATGGAATGGAGACAAAGCAGGAGCACTGTGCTCACTTGGAGTTTGATTTTTTCCCCCTAAACATGTAACTTGATTAATTTTAGGACCACCTGTGTTTCTCTTTCTAACACCCTGATAGCTTTCGCCCGATCTGAAATGCTACCTAAAGGCATCATGGCTGATGCTGGGCCTTTGAAAAAAATAGCATTCCATTTTGACTAAAAGTATACTAGGTTTTATTATGCCTTGAGGTGACTGTTTACAGCGCTATTTGTTGGCGATTGTGGAGGGGGATCAGTAGAACTGGAAGAGGAAGAAGCCTCTGTAAGAAAATGAAAAAGATGGACACAAGTTGGTAGAGTCCATGCACTGTTCTTTGGGGAAAATCTCAGATGAGGGATTTTCTTTCTTTCTTTCTAGGAATAAGGAGAAACGGGGACAGAGAGGTGGGGGAAGACAGAGCCATCTGGTTTAGAAAGTCTTTATTAATGTAAGTTTGGTAGATACTCTTGAATATTATTCTTTTTGAGATAAGGCCTCCTTATGTAATGTAGACTGATCTTGAATTTATTGTATAGCTCAGGCTGGCTTTGAACTTCTAGTCCTCCTGTCTGAGCCTAATAAGTACCAAACTTACAGCCACCCAGGCTCCTGTCTGATTTTTAAAATTATTTATTTATTTTAAGTGTTAGACTCTCTTGTAGCTCAGTATAGCCTCAAAGTTGTTATATGAGGATGACCTTAACTCCAGATCCCCCTGTTCCCATCTCCCAAGTTCTGGGATTCTAGGCATGTGCTACTATGACTTGCTTCTCCCAGACTCTTATCATGACCTGGTACATTCTGGTTTGTTAGAAGACAGGTCAATTCCATAGGACAGGGCAAGATGCCCTGGGCTCTGGATAAACAGCTAGAAGGTGTTAGGCTAGTGACATGCAGAAAACTGGTTGTTTAGGAAACAAATGCCACTGTGGTGTTGAACTCTATACATATTCAATTTGCTTTCACACTCAGCTCATCTGGGCTTTACAAACATCTTCATCGAATGAAGGAATGTTAAGCTCATAGAAGGGAGCTGACTTGCTGTGAAACTCAGCAAGAAAGTGGTAGCCAGGTTAGGATGTTCAAAGCTCTTGTGTGCTAGTGGCTAAGGCAGAAATATCTCTATTAAATATCTTTTAGTATCACCCTCATTATCAGAGGGATCAGCAAAGACTCTTCCGAAGGGCTTGGTCTCTGAGCTCTTAATTATTCACAACAATCTACTTAGAAAAAGGATGTGAGTTTCTGAGAATGTAATTGTGGAAAACCCCCAAGAACCTCACAGACTGCATTTGTCTGGCCAATCGAATTCCTTGCAGCCCGGGACCACAGCCATTTGGCATCTTCTTCAAATACACATGACTGAGAATCAATGGTGATGAGGTTCTTTCCAGTATATCTCCTTCCTTTTCAGAGTCTCGGGTGTAATAAACAAATAAATAAATAAAATGTCGAGATGCCTGCCAGATGAAAATTAAGAAGTATTGCCACTAATATGCTCTCCCCTGGACAGAGAGAGAGAAAGAGAGAGAAAGAGAGAGAGAGAGAGAGAGAGAGAGAGAGAGAGAGAGAGAGAGAGAGACTTAGTTCAGAAGCCACTGGCTGGATCCCTGGATCCATGGCAGTACAGCAGTTTGTAAACCCTAGCCCTCTCTCAGGATCACTTGGAATTTTCCCCCTTTGCCATCACAAAATTAAAATGTCCTCATTAAATCATGATGATCCATCCATCCTTTCCTCTAGCCTTCCATCTAATTAATCACCTATCTATCCATCTGTCCATCTATTAAATAGTTACTTAGCACTTACCCACTCAGAAAATCACTCACTGTATCAGGTGCTGAGGGGGAACTGAAGATGACTCAGATGTAGTCTCTGCATTAGTCAGAGTGCCAGCCAGGGGGGGGGGGGGGGGGGGGGGAGGGAGGGAGAGAGAGGGAGGGAGAGAGAGAGAGAGAGAGAGAGAGAGAGAGAGAGAGAGAGAGAGGATGAATCACATTAAGTATTTACAACAGGGGAAATTTAGTATAAGAGGTGGCGATATAAAGATCTTTGATAGAAGCCAAACAGGAATTTGCACAGCAACTCAAAAGTCCCGAACACTTGGAAGGCACCTAAATTACCATCGTAAGCTAGAGAAAGATAAAAGCAGTGTGAGATGATGCCAGAGACCATAGTTAGGCCGTCAGTGGCAAACCATAGTGGTTGTGTTTGCTAGGCATTGGACTAGAATAAAAATATTTAACTGAAATTTGGAGCCACGAGAATTGAATTTCATCTTCTCTCTTGTCCTCCATGTTCCTGATATTACTTCTAACTGGCCGGACTCAGCCAGAAATCTATGAGGTGCAAGGCACAGAGGCCAGGCCAGGCCCCTTGTTCCCACTATGTACTGACCAGAGCCCTGGAAGGGTTAGGATGACTCTGAAGGCTGCTGATAGCCAGCTGCACTCCAGGCATGGTGTGAGGATGGGAGGAAGCATCTACTCACTTTGACTTTAATCAAATCTGTTTCATTATTTTAGGAATAGCTTTCCAGTGAAAACCGGGACCTCTGTAGAATATCCTAATGACTCTTTCCAAAACCAAGTAACAAAGTCATCTTCCCAACATGGTTGTGTTATGAAACATCTAACTGTGAGTAGGGACCCTTGAATTGGTTGTAAACATGGTCTTGTGGTGCTTCTCGGTGGGCTCTGTGTCCAACAAGTGATTGTTCCCGACACTTGTGCACTGGCCCCAGCTCCAGGTCCCATGCATTCCCCACTCCAGCCAAACAAATCAGCCATGGTCGTCCACATCGTCTCAGTGACTGGAACTGCTTCTCTGCTCTAGGAATTTTCACTTCTCTTCTTTCTGTGCAGATTCCTTACTTCTCTCTTGATAATCAGATTTGCTCTCCCATCGTTGCAAAGACTTCTTTGTTCTCCCGCCTCTGTGTTCCTTCGGCATTTCTTACGTTGTTTCTCTCGTTGTGTGTTGTATAATGCATGTGGTAGATGTTAGTACACCCACTGATTGTCTTCATTAACCAATAGTTCCTGGGGGCACAGGGCCTCATCTTAATCACATACATGTGGCAAATGTCTGGACACAAAGCAATCAATAGACATTGAATTGTGGTCTTGAAGATGCTTCCATCACGCAGATGGATGAAGGAAGCCTCTCCTCTGGAAAGCTACATTCTTCTTTTCTCCCCCACGGTTATGTTTACCTGCTAGTCAGGACCAGCAAAGCCATTGCTAAGTCTGTCTATTTCATGCTTCAGCCTCTAGAATTATCCTGCTGGGAAGAATTTCCTAGGAGAGCAGGACTGAGAGCCGAGAGCAGCTAATGGTGCCTTCCTTTTGATGTTTTATAGATGTGACTTCTCAGCCCAGCCTGGCCCAGCACCATCAGGTAGAGCTTTTTTATACTGGAACAGCTCAGACAGCGTGGTAAGCTTGATCATTTAGGTGAAGTTTTTTATTTGCAGGGGAAAAAAAAAAAACCCTTGCCACTGCAGTTTATTTCTCTTTCTCTTGTCTAGATACTTGGGGTCCTGCTTGGCCTAGGGGAATAGTACTATCAGGTTGTCTCTTTCAGGGAATCCATTTTCCTTCCCAAGTCCATGGGCTTCTGACTCTCGATCCAGTCAATGTGGCAGTGGGTCCAGAGAGGAACCTTTTGTGTACAGGTTAAGTTTTAATGTCAATAATATGTTTCCCTTAGAATGTCAGTATTCTTATGTTTTTCCATCTCTAAATTCTTCCCCCAGAGAGTTCTGTAAAATAGATGGAGATGTTAATAACCATTATCCCCTTTATGGTGGGTGGTTAAAATGTGGCTAGGAGAGAAAAAAGCATCACAATAGGAGACAATAAAATACATCAGATACTGGGATGAAGGTCCGGTCCTATGCTAGGGGTGCTGCCCATGTCTGCTGCCAAGTCAACAGCTGAAACTGGATGTTGTGACATAAGAGCTTGTACCCGATCATGGGGGTGGTGATCATCTCCTACCTCAATGAACAGTGGGCAAATGATGGAGCTTTCTCTCAAGTTCCCTGGAAAGATATGGAAAAAGAGAAACAAAACTCAGATTGTCCTTGGACCAAAAGCCAGGGTGTTCTGGCTGTGTTGGGCCTGTGTACAAGTTAGTCTGTATGGCAGTTGGATTTCTCACCGTTGACTGAGAGAATTCCTCCCTGAAGATTGTCTAAGTATTAAGTGAGATAGGGGCTACATGTGGTGCCTGGCACATGACATATAGGGGCATTTAGGATTGGGATGATTTTTACCACAGCATTTCAGGTCCTCTCTATGGTCCTTGTCTCTGATCTCAACCTCGAAGCAGGACCAAACTGTGATGGGCCATCTGGAAGCCTATGGCCTTTGCTGCTTCTTCTGCGACCCTCTACCCCAGTCCCCTGTGTCCGGGTGTAAGGCGAAGGAGGGTGTCTCAGAAGGGAACCAGGACTGTTGGCTACAGGGACGGGGTGAGTGATGAGAAAGGGCTGGCACCTTTACAAGACCCAAGGGTCATTCTTCTGGATGCTGCTACATCTGGGTAGGAGCACTGAAGACTTACACATAATAGCTTTTGTTTCACTGCAAAGAAGAAAAACCAACAAGAAGCCTCAGATAAGAAGCATCAGTGAAAGAGGATTGTCGAGAACAGACTGGCAGACTCAGTCCTGACAGTGTGAGGAAGCTAGGCCTCCTCCTCCATGCATGTCCCTTCCAGCCAGGTTTGTTTGTGACAGCATGAACTCTTTTCACTTCTGGTAGGATCTGCCTCACTATCCCAGAGTGCCCCGGTCCCCCACTCAGTGTGGGTCCTGCTAGAATATCATGCGCCTGCGCACTTGGCTTTTCTCTCCCCTTGCACGGCTTCAAGCAGGCCTGATAGGCCCTCATCATGCATTTCCTGAGCCGGTTGCTTACCTTCAGTTGGAAGCCCATTTATCTGTCCCGCATCCTTTGTACCACGTGCTGTCTCTGTTCTTTGCTTTTATTCCAGGGGCAGGCAGAATTGGGATTTGCTGCCGAGCAGGGCTGGCCTTCACTGTTATCTTGTGAGATTGGATCTGGCTTCGACATTTCCAGGCCGTGTGATGAATGGGTCCCGGTAAATGTGGGTGGTAAGTAGGCTGGTAGGGAGGGTGAAACGAGATAGAGGGCTCCTTGACTTCAGTGACAGGTTTGGAAATTTCTGTAGATATGGACTCCCCCCCCCCCTCCCCAAGCCAGTCCTTGGGTTTTCTTCCTCTCACACACATCTTCTGGAATCTTGTGGCTAAAACACAGCTTTTTAAACCATGGGTTGTGAATGTGGCATTGTTAAACAAAAACTTGACAACAATGAAAGGTTTCTGAGCATGCAATGACCAAAAATTAATGCACAATCAACCATTCAGGACTGATGAGGTGGCTCAGTGCTTGCCCTGCTATTGTAGCCTGGACACTTGAGTTTGATCCCCTGAGTTCATGTAAAGGGAGAGAGGACAGAGCAAAATTCAGTGTGTTTCCGGCAGTGCTTACCTGGGTTGCATCATGCAGCTGCACAGCAACCTTAGTTTTGAAAACACAGTCTACACATTTCCAAACTGTGCATGCATCGTGCTACTCACTGTCAACAAACACTGCCTGTAACAAATTTGCTCACTTGAGATTCCTGTATGTTATGAATTACCTCATTTTAACTGTACTTCTTACTGCAGGCCTTTATTGCTCTTAAACGTAATAGCACGAGCCAAGTGTGATGGCTCATGCCTTTAATCCCAGCGTTTGGGAGGCAGAGGCAGCAGGATCTCTGAGTTTGAGGCTAGCCTGGTCTACATAGTGAATTCAAGGACAGCCAGGGCTACACAGAGAAATGCTATCTTGAAAAACCTCACCAAACAAAAACATAAATAATAGATTAATTATGGGAAAACAAAGATTTATAAATTTGTTTAGACATAGAATCTCATTGTGTAGCCCTGGCTAGCCCTGAAACTCATTAAATAGGCCAGGCTGGCCTCCATCTCATTGATAGCAAGAGTTCCACTTGCCCCTTTGTTTCAAGTGCTGGAATTAAAGGACTGTGCTACCAAGCTCATCTAAACAAAGACAATATTTGTCTTCCCATCATTCCTCAGCACATAAGTATCAAATGAATACATTCGTAGACTGTGCTATGAAATTTATTTCAAAATTTTCTGTTTGAGTTGTTGATTTTAATTTTTATAAAAAAAATCATTAAATGAATTTTGACCTGGAATTAGGAATGAATTTTCAAAAAATTCTAAAATGGCCCTAAACAAACTTCTGTTATTTTGTTCTATATGTCTTATGGAAAGCCGTATTTTCAGCACTGACAATTATAAAATAAAAATATTGGTCAACTCTTAAAAATGTTTAAGATGTTCTATGTCATGCAGTATTAAATATTCAACTTTTTGTAAAAATTAACATAGTATGCTATCTTAGTTAGAGTTAACATTGCTGTGATGAAACAGTGTGACAAAAAGCAACTTGGAGAAAAAAAAGGTTTATTTTAACTTACACTTCCACATCATAGTCCATTGCTGAAGGAGTCAGGACAGGAACTCAAACAGGGCAGGAACTTGGAGCCAGGTGCTGATGCAGAGGCCATGGAGGGATGCTGCTTACTGGATTCCTTCCCATGGCTTGCTCAGCCTGCTTTCTTACAGCACCAGCCCAGGGGTGGCTTCACTCACAAGCTCTCAAACATCAATCACTAATTAAGGAAATGTCCTACAGGTTTACCTGAAGCATAATATTATAAAAGTATTTTCTTTTTCTTTCTTAAAAAAGATTTATCTATTATGTATACAGTATTTTGTCTATATGTTTATATTTTTCTTAAAGATTTATTTATTGTGTATACAGTGTTCTGTCTATGTGTTTGCATTTTCTTTTTTTAAAAGATTTATTTATATATTTTATATATGGTGCTTTGTATGTATGCTTGCATGTCAGAAGAGAACATCAGATCTTGGTTGTGAGCTACCACATGGTTACTGGGAATTGAACTCAGGACCCCTGGTCAAGGCTCTTAACCTCTGAGCCTTCTCTCCATCCCCTAGAAGTATTTTCTTAATTGAGACTCATTTCTCTCAGATGACTCTGGCTTGTGTAAAGTTAACATAAAGCCAGCTAGCAATATGCAAATTTTCTTTTGTCTTAAAAAAAGATTTACTTTAAAAAGCATCTTTATGTGTATGGGTATGTGCATGTAGGTGTGGGTGCTTTCAGATGCTGGATCTCTTGGAACTGGAGTTAGAAGGGTTTGAGTTACCTGACATGGGCACTGGGAACCAAACTCCAGTCTTCTGCAAAAACATTTCTCACTCCTAATTGCTGAGACGCTTTTTCAATCCCTTCTTTTGGCTTTAATAAATGATGAAATTATATGCAACCAAATCATTTTATTTACTTTATTCTATTTTATTTATTTATTTTTACTTAGAACCTCAAGGACAAGTTTATTTGAGTTTAAAAGAAAAACCTCAGGGCAGGCAAGGTGAAGGTCTCAGACACTGCCAGGGGAAGGAAGGGAAGGAGAGAAAGAGAGAAAGACACACCATTTGTAAGGAGCAACATGCTAGGTGAGCAATCACATGTAGAGGCAGGGGTGGCTAGCTCCAGAGAAAATGAACCAGAAAGTCCCGAGTGTCTAGGGAAAAAAATGCCCAGGTTTTGGCCATATTCAAAAGAAATGAAATTGAAGAAGAAAGAAAAGTTATACTTTTCTTAGTAACTCAGAAAACTAGGAGGCTTCACAGTGCCATGTGTTGGAGGCTCTGTGAGCTTCTGCCCTTTGTTATTGTTTCTATCTACCTAAAATCTTATTTATTTGCATGTACGCATGTGTGTATGTGTATGTGTCTGTTTGTGTATCTGTGTCTGGGTATTTGTAATGGCATGTTTGTGGGGCGTCAGAATACAGCTTCTGGGATTTAGCTTATTCCTCTCATTTTGTAGGTCCTAGGCATGGAACTCGGGTATTAGGCATCATGGCAAGTGACTTTACCCACTGAACCAACTTGCTGACCCCCAAAAAACTGTTTTTAGATGAACATTTTATGATCTATTATCAGGTAATGTTTTATTTATACACCCGGTTTATATATTTGTATGCCTGGAGTTGTGTAACTTCTTGGGTTAGGGGAAACTTTTAAGAAAGTCTGAATTAGAGGAGTTCTGAGTGTACTCTTGCAGATATCAGTAAACTGTGAGAATCCCCAGCCTTCACCTTGGCCTTGGCCCCAGGTAGGGTCTGGAGAAATGGCAGCATGTCCCAGGCATGACTGGACTAGAGAAATGCATTTGCAAAATGATTGACCATATTCCAGGGAGCCAGCTTACTGTTCCTTTGGACATGTTGGAAGAGAAACTTTAGATTTAGTGCCATATTGACACTATCTGAAGAATGTGGAGGAAATCTCTCTTGGCTGGTGACATTGACATGGAGCTGTCCATGGTTCCCCCACATTCTCATAGCTGCCCTTACTACCTTTCTATGAAGCAGCATATTTTACCAACACTGATGTTCAGCAACTAGATTTGAACGCACTGCCAGCATTTTAGAAAGAAGATTATGCATCTTCTTGAAACCACTGGGCTTCATTCTTGCTATGCCCTCAAAAGTTGTCTTAATTTAACATCACATAGGATGCTCTTGGACTGAAACATTACTGAATTCCATTTCAAGACTATGACAGTCTGAGAAAAAGAACTTCCAGTGAACTTGCATCTTGTCTGATAATCCAAGAAATTCTGGGCTCATGAAGGAAGGTAGGTTGTAGTGGATCAAGAGATTGGGTTTCCTGTGGTTCAGACTTTCTTCATCCTGGGGTACTCTCAGTGGCCCAGGCTTACATATAGGACGCCATGTGATCTTGTGGGCTGAGGCAGACTCCAGATTAGGTCATTGTTGGAAAGGTGGAGGCCTGGGGAAATAGTCATGGTGAATAAGCACTGAACCAAATTCTAAGAAGCAATGGTGCAGATGAGCTGTTGGCAGGCAGGAGCCTCTGATGCTAAGACGTCTTATGGAAGACATCCTGACAGGCAGGTTTGCAGAGAGACAATAAATCTAGCTCATGTGCTTCTTGAAGGTCAATAAGCATATGGTTGTCATTAGGTACACTTCCCCCACACTGTTTCTTACATTTGCTTATTTATAACTCTCCATCATCTCTACAACAACATCACATGGCTTTGTAATATAGATGTTACTAAAATCATCCTTGAGCTTTTAGTCATTAATATACAATGTAAGATACAAACTGCAGTTGAAAAACAACTATTAATAGCTATGTCAATTGAGCCGGAACTCTATTTTTCTAAGTTAAAAAAATTTGTTTTATTTTAATTGTGTGTGTGTGTGTGTGTGTATGCACATGTGCTTGTGCATACACATGGAAGTACCCTTGGAAGTGTTGGAATCCCTGGATCTGGACTTAAAGGTGGTAGGTACTGAGAATTGCACTTGGGTCTATCTTTCCAGGCCCTGTTGTTCTAAGTTTAAAATTTTGATACACTTTCATACTTACAAGAATTCCAAGGTGCACTCTAGTCTAGTATTTACTCTATCATTTTTTTGTCTCATGTGTTCTGTGATGCTCAAGTATTCTTAAAGACAATAGTACCCAAGCCATGAGGCCAGTATGCAGTCACAGGGGCCTGAAGAGACTTGGCTGGTAGAATAGCTAAGTGCATGCTAACCCTCTCTGCTACCTCATTTCCTGACTGTGAGTAAGGAAATTTATAGCTGCCATATCAGGGTTTAATTCTGAGGTTTAAATCAGGGTTCAGAGCCTGGATGTTTTTATTCACTTATTTGCTTGCAGTATTAGTGACTAAACCCAGGGCTTTGTACAGGGAGCAAGTTTTCTGTCAGTGAGCTACATTCCAGCCTTAATTCAGAAATGTAACGAGCTGGTAGCTATACAGAATAGTTAGTGTTCCATAAATGTGGTTCTTACTGATGATCAGGAAGAAGGAAGGTTTGAGAACCAGAAGCTTGGGCCAGTTTGGCAGGGCAGATGATGCTGGAGCCTGAACCTGCTGTTGCTGATGGGAAGCACACAGGCCTGGAGCCCCAGCAGAACATACTTTGAGGACGTTACAAGGTAGTCATGTTACAAGGTGGTGTGGGGAGTCCTTCATGACAAACCTAAGCTCCTCTGGCCAAACTCTAGGGCTTAGAGATCTTGAGTAATGAGTAAAGGCGATGGCTATGGATGCCCCTCCCTTGGCTCTTGAGAGAATGAATGAATGGAAGCTGTGAGAGGCTGGAAGCCCTCTCACATAGGAAGAAAGTGTCTCTCTTCTCTACAGATTCCAAACAGACTTTACTAAAATGTAATTAAGTTCCAAGTCCCTGGGAATCAATCATGCTCCTAGGAACTAATACCGTGGCTTAGTGATTAGAAGGGAAGGAGTAAGGAGCAATTACTCTCTGATGAAAGAAACTGAGTTCTAAGGTCCAAGTGCTCGGAGGGCTAGTGTCTGGGGTGGGATGATGAAGCAGTCTCTAGGGACTAAGATTAATACATCACTCAGTTCTTTAGTTCAAATGTCTCTATGGGCAATGGAGTCCACCTCCTGATCTATATTGAAACCCCTGGAACTTTCTACCGTATTGAAGAAGAAGGGGGAAGTGGCTGACTTCACCCACCAGCCATTGTTTAGTCTACTGTCTTCCTGACAACATGCAAGAGATAATTGGGATGGTAATACAGCTTGCCAGCTGGGTGTGGTAAAAAATGCCTGGAATTCCAGAACCCAGGACACTGAGGCAGGGGGATAGCTGCAAGTTTGAGACCAGCCTAGACTAAATTGTGAGTTTCTGTCTCAAAACATTATAAAACAACAAGCTTGCTAGTCACCTACCTTTGCTTAGATGCTCCTGAGTACCTGGTCTTGTCTAGACATACTCCCTACTGGAAGATCTTTGACCAGCTTCCCTCTGGAAGAAGACAATACTGGACAGGCATAAATGGTCCTGGGGTTCAGCTACATAAACAAGCAATAGGATGCTAGCAATTGGTCAGTTTAGGAGAAAGACAGCTAACATCCAGTTCACTAGTCTTCCTACTGTTCTATAGTTCTTGACTCTGACCAGCCGTGTGACTTTGGATTAGCTGACCCTCCACCTGAAGTCTCCCATTTGCAGGGTGAGAGATGCATAAAGAAACCTCTAAGGCCCCTGATACCACTTCCTTCTAGTTCTTCACTGTGTGGGAAGATGGGTTAGTGGTTGGGGACCAGGGTGAGGGAAAAGAGAAATGGGAGAGGGAGGACTGGGTGTAGGGAAGAGGGATGATGGATGGAGAGCTGAGGGCTATGCACAGACTCTGACACTCAGTCTGCTGACCACGTAGGACTAGCTCAGCAGCTGAGGATGGTAGAGGGCTATGAGGACAGTGGCGATGATAATGAAGACTATTGTTATTTGCATACTGAGCAGTCCAGCACCAGGCTTCTCCCAACCCCGACAGGCTCAGTGTCATTCAGACAGACTTAGTTAACTCAGTTGCCACATTTATCCAGCTGGTTCTGTAGAAATAAAGGTGTGAAGGGAGCAGGGTGAAGAAGAAAAGAGGGAGCAAGAGACCCTTCCGGAAGCAGTTGCCTTTATCCTTTTCCCCTGGGGTCTAGTACAACTACAAGTTGGCTCAAAAGCCTGCTGAGTGTATATGTTCAAGGCTAAACTGGGCTGCATGAGATTAATCCAGTCTAGAAGAGAAACAGAGTCAAGCGATGTTGGCACATATCTTTAATCCCAGCAGTTGGGATCCCATGTCTCTGCTCCCTGTACTTGGGAAGCACACACACCTTTAATCCCAGCATTAGGAAGCTTGAGAAGGAAGTAATATGGCTAGGCAGGGAAAGGAATATAAGGCAGGAGGAGGAGGCAGGAGTTCCAGCCCTTCCATTTCAGCCTGTGTTTCCCTTCCCTTCTCTCATGCAGTCTGAGGATTCATAGAGACAGGATCTTCCCCTTTCATCTGAGGAGCTGACAAGGTGAGAAGTGGCTGTGGCTTGTTCCTCTGACTCTTTGATCTTTTAGCATTTGCCCCAATAACTGGCTTCAGGTTTTTATTGTAAGATCTATTAGATTTCATGCAACAACCAGTGGCAGGGTAGCCATCTCAGGCAGGGAAACGATCAGGGCCATAGGAGGCTATTGAGTAGTGTCAGGGGAGCATCTGCCTCAGGCATCTCTGAGAAGTGGGAATAGGGAGGAAAGTTCCACAGGGCATGTGCAAAAGCACCAGCAGACACTTCAGTGGAAAGGAACATCACTCCAGCTTCCTGCCTGGCTGCCACCTTAAAGCCTAGCCTTTAGAATCCCATCTCTCCCAGTTGGCCCATTCATTCAGGGAGAATGGAGGATTCAGGAAGCAAGAGCTTCCACCTCTGCAAGTTCTCTTTTTGCAATTTCCAACCAAACTCTGAGCTGGGTACTCTTCCCTTTACAGGCAAAGTGACTGACCAACCCAGGAGAGTGGCTAGAAACAAGCATCCCGTGTATTACTTCTATTTTCTGTAGTTTGACAAAATACGGGCAAAAGCAATTTACCAGAGAAAGATTTGATTTTAATTCACAATCCCAGGATAGTCAGGGATTCAAGTGGCAGTAACTTAGCCAAATCCACAGATAAGAATAAAGAGAAAATAAATGCATACATCCCTGTGCTCTGTTAGTTTTCTCTGCTCTTACACGTTCAGCATTTTTTGTCTAGGGAATTGGGCTGCTCACAGTGGGCAGGTCTTTGCATTTCAACCAACGCAATCAAGAGAATCCCTGCAGACATGTCCCAGCCTCATCCTATCTAGACAGTAGATTTCATTGAGATGTTTCCCCCAGCTGATTCTAGATAGCATCAAGTTGATTAAAAGTAATCATCACACAGAGAGACTTTGGTTTGAACCCCAGATCATTCACTTAGTGACTTGAGGTCATTTCTTTACAATTGGAGACTCATCTCACAGCCTGTAAAATGGAGACAACATTTGCTTCCCTCATAAAGCTGGCATAAGGATTCAAGGCGACTGGTTAGCTCAGTTTGTAATAAAAAGCTGCGATTATTATTATTGTGGTTCAGTTAGACTTGAAAGCCAGGTCTGCTTGCTGTAGGGTTAGTGTTAATGTGCAATTCATTTTGACTTGAGCTGCTTTGCATTTCTCAGAGGCAGGGGATAGACAGTTAAGATGTACTCTGAATCTCTGGATCCCCCAGGTAGTTCAGTGCCTGCAAATTGGTGTCTTTACTCTGGTAGTTAGGTTCTTTCTTATTCTACTTTCTCATCTCTCAGACCTCATCTGAGTGGGCCAAGGGTCTCTCATCTCTCCTTATGCATAGCTCTTCCTCTCAGGAGCTGAGGCACCGGAATCTGTGCTTCCTTCTCAGTTCACCTGGATCACTCTCTTGACTCGGCACTTCTGCTTCAGCTGTTTCTTTTTCTGGCCAAGCTGTTAATGGCCCATTTTCTGTGACTCATAATTACAGTACTCCATTACACAGGCTGGGTAGTGGGCCTGCTTGCCCAGCACACAATACCTGATATTTGCCCTGTCCAGTGAACCCTAACACTTGTCTATAACTACGGTTACCTTTCCCAAATGAAACCTGGCATTATCCCCTTTCTGGAGGCTTAGAGGAAATTGTTTAGTTAACAGGCTCTGGAGTTCTTTCCTGAATTCCCTAACTCTGAATCTAGCACCGTTTGTAGGAGATCAACTTGCTAAGAGCTGGTGGCTGTGACAAACACATTCTAGAATAAATTTGCAATCACTGAATGCCTCCCTTGTGACCATGGATGATCTCATTTATACCATAACGGCCTAGTAACGATAATGGCTCCTTACCCCAATATACAGATGCAAAACTGAGGCTGCATGAGGCTAAATGATTTGTCCCAAGTTATAGATGACTGAGCTGAGATTTGAACTGGGGAGTCAGACTGTGAAACCTGTAATCTTAGCGGTCTCTCCTTAGTGAGTGTGTGGAAAGTAGAAAAATATAATGTTTTCCTTCTTCCTTCTCCTGGAGAGTATTTTATCTGCCAATACCATCCAGGCAGCTCATGCATTGCAGAGAAGGGTGCTCAAACCTTGGTTGTTTTGCAATAAACAGAAGTTTATAGATCCCCTAGCTCTCTAGACATACCCTGAAGACAATTAAATACAGAAAACAGAAAACGGTGAGGGAAAAATAACCCTGCATTATGAAACCAAATAGAAATCGCTTTGAAGTATCTGTTGTTTTTAGATTATCCATGAGTGTGGATAATCAGAAGAGTTGGTTGTATTATTATGCACACAACTTAATCTGCTTCCTCTAGCAACTTCTGCAGTACAATTTTGGACAACAAATTAGTTTCAGACGAGAAACTCTTGCTTCTCCTTGAAAAGCATTCTTCATTTCAAATTATCCTCATTGCCAGCCATCTGAGCTGACAAGAAAGCAGAGAATTAAACTGTTGATACAATCCTGGCCCCCGGGCTGCCGCCTGCTTGCTCATCACAGATTCTCTTTGTATCTTCTCCTTCAGGGGACGTCCTGAACGGGGAGGAGGATCCGGCCAGCACTATGACAGTTTCAAAGCTTCGCTGAGCTTTCTTTTCATCCTCCTGGAGGCGGGTGCTCTTTGAGAAGCTTTTGGATGATTCTAGAAAAAGGGCCAGCTCAGGGGAGCCTCAGAGCAACTGAGAAAGGACCAGAAGCTCCTGCCAGGAAAGAGCTTCCTGTCAGGAGACCAGTCCAGGTGGGAGGGGCCACATGCCCCGCCCCCTCTCCTGTTCCTGGGTAGCCATTAAGGATTAGTAAAGGTGTTTTTTCCTTGGGGGGCGGGGGCGGGTTGGAAGGCAGAGGTGCAGCAGCTAGCTGTGTCACAGAGCTGGAGGAAACCAGCCACTCTGCAGAGCGATCTTCTCTCTTTTGACTGAGCCTTGTACCTGCTGCTGGATGTGAGGTCGCCTCCCTTGCCTGCAGAGGAGGAAATTCCAGTTAGGACAGCTGCCACTTTGCCAGAGTCCCACAGTACCCTTGTGAGATTGAACTCTGACCCGTGTTCTGTTCTGCTCCATGACTTTGTTGACACCTGCTATCCTGATTCTGTCTGGTCCAGCCCTAGGCAAAATTGCCATCCCCCTTTCCTGGTGTCGACTCCTACACTGAGTCTCACAGGGCAGATGGCAGATGGACCTCTACTTCCTGAAGAGGAAGAAAATCATATCAGAACTTTTACAGAGAGGTATCAAAAGAAGATGGAATTGCTGTGTGGCTCTGGAATGTGGGCTATGATTGTTTTGAAACAGTATAATAAAAATTACATTCGGTGAGGAGCTCAAATTAGAAAATATGAAGAAGAAAGGGTGCTATAGTGTCACACAACAGACGACCTTCCTACTAGATGTCCACCCAGCTGGCACACAGCCATTCTGCCCATGTGAACTCATTTTTCTTACTCACAGTAGCAAACACAAATACGGCTCTTGTTGCTGGACAGAGATTGTTGCCCTAAGGGCTATTGCCTCATGTAACTTCAGTCTCTACAACAACAAACCACTGAGGTAGGCACTGTAAGCTTTCCCAGTGTACAGGTGTGTGATGTGTTCCCTTGCAAAGACCAAGTAACATCTGTTTGGTGTGTGTGTGTGTGTGTGTGTGTGTGTGTGTGTGTGTGTACATACAACATAGCATGTATGTGGAGGTCAAAGAACAATTTACAGGAGTTTGTTATCTCTTTCCATAGTGTGGTTCCAGGGCTTGGGCTCAGGTTGCCTTCACCTCCTGAGCCGCCTCGTCAGTCCCACGCACCTCTTTGCACTTTCTTTTATGTCCCCTCTGGAGGAGCACTGGCCCATTTGATAAATGCACTCCAATGCACACATGGTGCTGGAACCAACCTAAGTGTGGAAGGTCACTGCAGAAACCGTACAATGGCACTAAGGAAGTCTCCTTTTTTTTTTTTTCCCTCTGCATTTATTCAAAAATCAAGGAAAACCAAAGACCCAGGGCAGCTTGAAGCAGGAAAGCATTATGGCAGACTGAAAGGGTTGAGGGGAGAGCTTTGGGCCTCAAGGAGAGGCTGAGTGTGCTAGGGATAATGGTCACTGTGTCATTTATTTCTTCCCAGACTCCTCAGTGCCTCAGTGACAACAACATGTCTTCAGGGCTGTATGTAGGAAATGCCCTACCTTCTTGTGGTTTTCTGTACCCTGTTTTTTTTTTTTTTGAATCCAGGCCGTAGAAGTTCAAATCCTGCTCTGCTTCTTATTCCATGACCTTGACCAACTGCTTAGCTGTCAGACTGGGAGTGATAAGTATAGTTACCTCAGAGGTTTGTTCTGGAGACAAAGACTATGATGTAAGAGGTAATATGATTTCCTTTCTCCATTGTGCTCTAGCCAGCTGCTCCTTCCCTGCTCTCCACCAGGCTGTCATGCTCCCACCGGTCTGCATGGGCTGTTGTGTTTGCCTAGGTTGCTCTTCCTTCAGGCACCTGCATGGCTTACTCTCTGCTTCCTGAGCTCCGCTCAAATGTCTCACTGTCTTCTCTACTCAGCTCTTCCAGCTTAATAATGCACCACCTGCCACCCTTCTGCCTTTATTTTCCTTTCAATGATTGCTACACAGCATACTGTGTACTTCAACTACTCATCTTGCTTTTTATTTCTTCCCCACACTGTTTCCAATAGAGTCTTGTGCCATTGAGCAGCTTCACGACCTTGTTTTGTGTATGATAGCATTGTTGGTGCCTGACCACAATCGATGCTTTTAAAATCCTTTTGGAGGAAATATGTGGGAGAGGGATCTTTCTCCCTGTTGCACCATTAGCTTTTAGATGTAAGATAAAGGTTCTCTTTCCATCCAGTGTGGAGTCATTCTCTGAGTATGTGGACCATATGTGGAAGGGGACATCAAGTTCTAAAGATACCATCAGAGACTCTAGCTCCCATCTGCTCGGCTCTGGGTTCCCAGGTCCTCTTGAACCTTGTTGATTTAGCTGGTTTGAGTTCATATTGACCACTTGCAGCAAAATGAGGACAAAAGAACTCAATTCTTGGGAACTATGATGAGTCAGCCAAGGGACAGAGTTGAGACTGATGGCAAACACCAGAGGTGGGCTAGTGTTCATTTTGCTGTGTGCCCTTACCCCTAGAAGGCATAGCACATCCTCTTGCTAAGAGAAGACCTATCTGACAGCACAATTTCCCCACTTTACCCATCTCTGTGTTGCAAACCTACTGAAGCAGACCCCTACCTAAGAGTTGGGGCTCAAGAGAAAGAGAAGTAGGTCTGACTGTCCCACCTGGTTTAGCCTTTTGGGCCTTTCAGGATCCCTGGGCCCTTGAAAGATCTCTGACCATGTGTCTGAAATCACAAGGTCTGCCATTTATCATCCACATGATCTTGGGCAGTTCACTATGTCCTCATCTGTAAGGGCTAGACTAATTCTTAGGCACTGAGAGGGGGTGCAGGTTCAGTGGTGACTATGGCTGGCATAATAGCAGTGCAACAGCAAGGGAGTAGCCGAGTCCCTGGGCACATAGCTGACGGGTCAGAGGCCCTGAGATGGGGTGCAGCTTTGGTGGCAGAACACAGTCTGCTCAGACAATGGCTGGCGTCATAGCACTGCGATCCCATGAGAGCAGACGACCTTCTGAACACACAGCTGATTAAGAGCCCTCAGACCATCCACCCACTAAGAACCGACCAAGAACTAACCAAAAATGAGTTGAGGAAACAATGAGCAGACACCAGTGCAAGAATACATACAACAATACAAAGATCAACAAGAAATCACCAGAAGAAGCGAGTAGTTCTATAGCTTCAAGACCTGAACATAACAATGAAGAGGGAACAGAAGGAAATGACTTTGAAAACAGCTTTATGAAACTAATAGAAGCCGTAAAAGAGGATATAAAAAACTCCCTTAAAGAAATAGAAGAAAATACAAACAGAAAATTAGAAAGGATGAACAAATCCCTGAAAGAAAATAAAGAAAGCTAAGGAAAAGAAAACAAACAGGTAAAAGAAACATTCCAGGAATTAAAAATTGAAATAGAAGCAATAAAGAAGGCACAAACTGAGACAAAGATGGAAATATAAAATCTGAAAAAAAGACCTGGAATCGCAGATTCAAGCATAACCAACAGAATCTAAGAGATGGAAATGAGAATCTCTGGAGTGGAAAACTCAATAGTGATATACATCAGTCAAAGAAAACACTAAAACTAAAAAAGTCATAACACAAAATGTCCAGGAAATATCGGACACCATGAAAAGGCCAAACCTGAGAATAATTGGAATCTAAGAAGGAGAAGAACATCAATTCAAAGGCACAGAAAATATATTTAACAAAATCATAGAAGAAAACTTCCCCAACCTAAAGAAGGAAATGCCTACAGAACATCAAATAGATTAAGTCTGCAGAACACCAAATAGATTAGGCTCACAAAAAAGTCTGCTCCCCATACAACAATCAAGCCACCAAACCTACAGAACAAAGAAAAAAATACTAAGAGCTTCAAAGGAAAAAGGCCAAATCACCTATAAAGGCAGACCTATCAGAATAACACCTGACCATTTAATGAAAACAATGAAAGCAAGAAGGTCCTGGTCAGACATTATACAGACACTAAAAGTGCATGGATGCTAATTAGACTATTGTATCCAGCAAAACTATCAATCAACACAGATGGAGTAAATAAGATATTTCACAACATAACCAGATTTAAACAATACCTAACCACAAATCCGGTTCTCTAAAAAGTCCTAGAGGGAAAACTCCACCTAAGGAAACCAGAAACACCCATGTAACCACACACAATTGATATGTCCACAGAAGAAACCCCCCTCCATAAAAGGAAATACAAACTACTACCAAAAATGACAGGAAATATTGATCATTGGTCATTAGTGTCAATGGACTCAATTTGCCTAGGAAAAGACACATCCTAGCACAATGGATACAAAAACAGAAACCATCCTTCTGATGCATACAAGAAACACATCTCAACTTCAAAGATAGACACAGTGTCAGAGCAAAGGGTTGGGAAAAGACTTTCCAATCAAATGGCCCTAAGAAACAAACTGGTGTAGTCATTCTAATTTCTAATAAAATAGATGTTAAACTAAAATCAATAATAAGAGACCAGGACAGACACTACTTACTCATCTCAGAAAAAAATCCACCAAGACAAAATTTCAATCCTGAATATCTATGTCCCTAACACAAGGGCACCTACACATGTAAAAGAAACACTACTAAATCTTAAACCTCATATCAAACCTGACACACTAATAGTCAGAGACTTCAATACCACACTTTCACCCTTGGATAGGCCAACCAGACAGAAACTCAACAGAGAAATAAAGGATCTAGCAGAAGTTTTGACCCAAATGGACTTAGTAGATATATACCGAACCCTCCACCCAAACAAGAAGGAATATACATATTCCTCAGCACCCCATGGAACTTTCTCTAAAATTGACCACATACTAGGTTATAAAGCAAATATCAACAGGTACCAAAAAATGGGTATAACTCCTTGTACCATATCAGATCACCATGGTCTAAAGTTAGAGTTCAACAACATCAAAAATCACAGAAAGCCTACCAACTCATGGAAACTAAACATCATTCAACTGAACCACCTCTGGGTCAAGGAAGAGATTAAGAAAGAAATCAAAGACTTCCTAGAATTTAACAAAAATTAATGCACAACATACCCAAACTTATGGGACACAATGAAAGCAGTCTTAAGAGAGAAATTCATAGCACTACATGCCTACATGAAAAGACTAGAGAAATCCCATACAAGAAAACTATCAACACAGCTGAAAAGCCCTAGAACAATTAAAAGCAAAGTCACTTAGAAGGAGTAGATGGCAGGAAATAATCAAATTTAGAGCTGAAATCAATACAATTGAAACTAAAAGAACAATACAAAGAATCAATGAATCAAAGAGTTGATTCTTTGAGAAAGTCAACAAGATAGATAAACCCTTATCCAAACTAACCAAAAAGAAAAGAGCGTATCTAAATTAACAAAATCAGAAAAGGGAGACATAACAATAGACCCCCAGGAAATCCAGAGAATTATCATATCATACTTTGAAAATGTATACTCCACAAAAATGGAAAACCTAGGAGAAATGGAAAACTTTCTGGACAGGTACCACTTACCAAAATTAAATCAAGGTCAGATTAAAGGCCTAAACAGTCTTACAACACCAAAGGAAATTGAAACTGTCATTGAATGTCTCCCAAATTAAAAAAAGGCCAGGCCTGGACTTTTCAGTGTGGAATTCTACCAAAAATTCAAAGAAGAGCTAATACCAATACTTCTCAAACTGTTTCATACAGTAGAAACTGAAGGAATATTGCCAAACTCTTTTTATGAAGCCACAATAACCCTTATACCCAAGCCACTCAAAGATGCAACAAAGAAAGAGAATTACAGACCAACTTCCGTCATGAACATTGATGCAAAAATTCTCAACAAAATTCTGGCAAACTGAATCCAACAACATATAAAAAAAGTCATTCATCACGATCAAGTAGGCTTCATCCCAGAAATGCAGGGATGGCTCAACATATGAAAAACTGTAAATGTCATCCATCATATAAACAAACTAAAGGGAAAAAACCACATGATCATCTCCTTAGCTGCTGAAAAAGCCTTTGATAAAATTCAACTTTATGATAAATTCCTCCTTTATGATAAAAGTCCTGGAGAGATCAAGAATACAGGGAAAATACCTAAATATAATAAAAGTGATTTACAAAAATCCAATGGCCAACATCAAACTAAATAGAGAAAAACTTAGAGAAATCCCACTAAAATCAGGCACTAGACAAGGCTTTCCCCTCTCCCCTTATCTATTCAATATAGTTCTCAAAGTTTTAGCTAAAGAAATAAGAGAATGAAAGGAGATTAAGGGAATACAAATTGGAAAAGAAGAAGTGAAACTATATTTGCAGAATGTATACATAAGTGATCCACAAAATTGTACCAGGGAACTTATACAACTGATAAACACCTTCAGCAATGCAGCAGAATACAAGATTAACACAAAGAAATCAGTAGCTCTTCTATACACTAAAGATAAAAGGACTGAAAAGGAAATAAGGGAAGCATCACCTTTTATAATAGCTGCAAATAGCATTAAATACCTCAGTGTAACTACAACCAAAGAGATATCAGATCTGCTCAACAAAAACTTTAAATCACTGAAAAAAGAAATTGAAGAGGATATCAGAAAATGGAAAGATTTCCCATGTTCCTGGATAGGTAGGATCAACATAGTAAAAATGGTAATCTTACCAAAAGCAATCTACAGATTCAATGCAATTCTCATCAAAATCCCAACATAATTATTTACAGACCTTGAAAGAACAATGCTCAATTTCATTTGGAATAACAGGAAAGCCAGGATTGCCAAAATAATTTTGCTCAACAAAAGAACCTTAGGAGGTATCACCATCCCCAACTTCAAATTATACTATAGAGCTACAGTAATAAAAACAGCTTGGTACTGGCATAAAAACAGACTTGTGGATCAATGGAATCAGATTGAAGACCCCAACATTAACCCACATACTTATGAACACCTGATTTTTGACAAAGAGACCAAAAATATTCAATGGGAAAAAGATAGTATCTTTAACAAATGGTGTTGGCATAACTGGATGATAGTGTATAGAAAAATGCAAATAGATCTAAACCTATCATCCTGCACAAAACTCAAATCCAAGTGGATCAAAGACCTCAACATAAACCCAGTTATATTGAACTTGATAGAAAAGAAAGTGGGAAATACCCTCCAATGCACTGGCAGAGGTGACCACTTTCTAAATATAACACCAGTAGCACAGACACTAAGAACAACAATCAATAAGTGGGACCTCCTGCAACTGAGAAGCTTCTGTAAGACCAAGGACATAGTCAATAAGATAAAATGACAGCCTACAGAATAGAAAAAGATTTTTACCAACCCTACAAGTGACAGAGGATTGATCTCTAAAATATACAGAGAACTCAAGAAACTAGAGCCCCAAGCCCTAAATAACCCAATTAAAAAATGGGATTCAGAACTAAAAAGGAAATTCTCAGCAGAATTACAAATGACACTTTCAGACACTTAAAAAAATGTTCAACATCTTTAGTCATTAGAGAAATGAAAATCAAAACAATTTTGAGATACCACCTTACACCTGTCAGAATGGCTAAGCTTAAAAACACAGATGACAGCCTATGCTGGAGAGGTTGAGGAGCAAAGGGAACACTGCTCCATTGTTGGTGGGAGTGTCAGCTTGTCCAGCCACTCTGGAATGCAGTATGGCGGTTTCTCAGAAAACTGGGAATCAGTTTCCCCAAGTATCCAGCAATACCACTACTGGGCATATACCCTAAAGACGCACACTCATACCTCAAAAGCATTAGCTCTACTACGTTCATAGCAGCATTATTCGTAATAGCAAGAACCTGCCCCTCAACTAAAAAATAGATTAAGAAACTGTGGTACATCTACACAATGTAATACTACTCAGCAGTAAGAAAAGATGATATTCTAAAATTCGCAGGCAAATGAATGGATTTGGAGAATATCTTCCTGAGTGAGGTATTACAAACCCAGAAGAATAAACGGGGGATATAGTCACTCGTTAGTGGATCTTAAAAAAAAAAAAAAAATGTCATTGTATACAAGCTCTAGAGGCTAGAACATAGCTAAATGACACAGTGCTTCACTTCTGCATTGATGGCCTCTGGCAGGGGTGTGGGTGAGGAAGGACTTGTTTTCTTTAAGGGTCTGGCCACAGGGAGTTTAATTATGCTCCAGTAAGTAAATGAGCAGCATGAATGGTCATTTTTTGTAAATGGAGAGATCATAAGAATGGGTATGAAACTAAGAGGACTGATAATTGAGTTTGATGGGGTGCATGATGTAAATCACCAAATAATAAATAAAAATACATAAAAAGAATAATTCATTCCTGAAGCTTCTTTTGGCATGCTGCTATTGGAAGCACAGGATCATGTGGTTTACTGTGCAGTCTCCTGGGCCAGTCACCTGCATTCAATTCTCCTACCTGCTGCTGTGTGTAACCTCTGAGTTTCCTCCTATAAACGGGGGCGGGGAGCAGACGCATAATAAATAGCATCTTCCTCAGGGAGTGCTTTGATGATTAAATGAGAATCCAGAGGTCTTAAGAGTAAGCTAGGTTCTTACTAAGTTCTCAGAAATATTAGCTATTATTATTTCCATGGTTGCAAAGACTTACTTACTCTGGACCTCATAGTGTCTTCTGCTCCATCTCAAAGGCAGACCCCGAAAGGTGATTATAACATGGGCACAATATTCTCCTCTTTGTAGTGACTGGAGGTAGCAGTTAGTTCCGCCCCCCCCCCCCCCAGGGCTGTGACTAGTGTCCTTGCCATGCTGCTGAAGGCTGCAGTTGGCATCATTGCCTTCACTTGGACAGTTTTCCACAGCCCCTTTAGCATATTTTGCTTGGGCTAGCGCATTTACACCAACCATACATCTTATCACTGTCATAAATCTTTATTCCTATGGACATGCCTAAACTTATGGGTTGAAATAACATAATTTGCATGCTCTTATGTATGCAGATTGGTTTAATCTGTTCTGTAAATTCACCATCAGGCCTGTGCAGCCAGCCTCTTCCTCCAGGCCCTCAGCCTGATTTGAATATCACACTTTATTTTGTGGGAGCCGGTATAAGAGGCGTGGATCAGAAGGAACCTCCCTGGGTAGGAGCAGTGTCTCCTACCTGTGGTCACAGCCCTCCTTGCATACACTGAGGCCTGAAGATTGTTCTCCTTTTCTTTCTTCCTTCCTTCCTTTCTTCTTTTCTTTTTTAAGATTTATCTATTTATTATGTATACAGTATACAGAAGAGAGTACCAGATGTCATTATAGATGGTTGTGAGCCACCATGTGGTTGCCGGGAATCGAACCCAGGACCTCTGGAAGAACAGTCAGTGCTCTTAACCTTTGAGTCACATCTCCAGCCCCCTGTTCTCCTTTTCTAAAAATTTATTTTGTTGTTTCAAGCATATGAATGTTTTGCCTTCACATATGTCTGTGCACCATGTGCGTGCCTGGTGCTTGTGGAGGCCAGAAGAGGGTGCTGGATTTCAAGGAACTAGAGTTATAGGCAGTTGGGAGCCATCATATGGGTGCTCGGAATTGAACCTGGGTCATCTGCAGAAGCAACAAGAACTCCTTACCAGGAAACCTACTCTTCAGTTCCAGGTGTCCTCCTATTATTGTGAGATGGTCGGAGGATTTGAGCCAGGGTGCCCCACTGTGAGTAAGAACAGAGTTGCCATGGAGACACAGAGGGTGCCGGTCACAGCAGGTGGGAGCCCTGGGAAAGACAGTGTGCAGGCAGTGTTCAGTGAAAAGTTTTATTGGGGGTGGGGAAGAGAGAGAAAGAAGGGAAAAAAGAGAGAGGGAGAGAGAGGAAATAGAAAGAAAAGAGAAGCGCATGTGACCCTGTTGCAAGAGGAAGACAGAGGGAGGGAGAGAGCAAAGGGGGAGGGTTCTTTTCTTAAAGGGAACTTCATGTAGACTGGCCTGGTGTCAGAAAACTGGGCGGACCACAGTATTGCTTATTGGCCAGGACTCCAAGAAGTGGGTCTGAATGCTAATACCTATGAGGCAAGGTCTCTTTCCAGATCTGGTGCTCACGTTTTTAGGAATAGTCTGGAAAGCAGCAGTGACCTTCTTGTTACTACCTCTGCCCTCAGATCAGATCTGGAGTTGTAGGTGTGCACCCTGATTGCTACAGGATGGCTGGAATCCAAATTCTTGTTCTCGTGAGTGTGCATCAAGCACACTTGACCACTGAGCCATCTCTCCTGCTCATGGGAGATAGTTTTGAAGATGACTTACAATCCAGGGACCTGGAAAGCTTTCTTCTTCTTTGTTGTCAGGACATGCACACGGGACAGATCATGGGCCCTGGGAGCACTGGTCTGTCACTGGCCCAGAAATGTAGTTGAAAGTGTTTGGCTGGAATTCAGGGCTACAGTTTTGTTTAGTTTTTGAATAAGAAATTTTAGGGCTAGTGTGTCCTCTGTTTGGCCCCTGGTCCTGTGACCTAAAGAAACTTCTAGAAGCCTCTGGAACAAAGATCAGGCTTTTTGTTATGATGCTCTTGCTAATTCTCAGAACTTGGAGAGTCTGGATCTGTGATTCACACTGTTGTAATCACCAGAGACATCTAATAACCTCACATTTCTCAATTCTTTCAGTTCTAACTCAGCTGGCCTGGGACAGGACTTGTAGGCCAGCAGTTCTAAATAATTTTAAATAAAAATTTCGAAATCTTTGGGTCCCAAAGCCCATCCAAAGGTTGAAGCTATTTATTATTCTGGGCTTTCCTTAACTAAGCTCCTTACTTTACTCTTTGTGGGGACTCGTACAAGCAAGGGAGTGACTGGGAAGGTAAAATATTTGTCACACAAGAACAAGGACATGAGTTTGAGTCCCAGAACCATGTGAAAAAGTTTTGCACCGGCATCCTGGAAATCTCAGCACTGGGGAGATGGAGGCAGGTGGGGATCGCTGGTGGCCAGCGGGGCCTGCTTACTGACGTCCAGGCCAGTGAGTGCTCCTGACTCAGAAACTCAGGTGGACAGATTCCAAGGAATGACACAAGGCTGTCATCCTCTGCTCTCCATATGCATGACACACACATGCAGTTCACCTGCTCCCTCCCTCTCTCTATGTCTTGTTAAAGTAAAATATAAAGTCTTAGGCAACTATTTTTGAAAAAGAAAAGACCCTTAGAGTTCTAAAGTAAAAATGGTTCTGGCTTTATTTTTAGCAGTGTGGCAAATTAGATGTGGCCACATGGAATGTGACACAGCCAAGATAAATGGTTTTGTACAGTGTAGTAACTGCAAAAATGTCATTTGTTTGCTTATTTATTTATCTATTTATTTACTTATTTATTTACACAGGGTTTCTCTGTGTAGCCCTGACTTTTCTGGGGTGGAGTTCTCTCTGTACATCAGGCTGGCCTTGACCTCAGAGATGCACCTGCTTCTTCCTTCCAAGTGCTGGAATTAAAGGCATACACCACCACCGTATGGCTAAAAATATTATTTCTTAAGGTAAAGGAATTGATTTAATTTCTTTCCAAGTTAAAAGAAAACATATATGCCATAGTGTATCTACATTATGAGTCTATGTCAAATTATGTGTGCCTATAAATAAAGGCCTGTGGTGGACCTAAGAAATGAGAGCAATTGTTGTGTTAAATGATTGACTAAGGAGCTTCTCATTTTAAATTACTTTTTTATTGTTGTTTAGGTGTTTATGCAGTAGGTAGCAGAGATACAGTGTTGCTTTAAGCAAATAGGCCCCCTCCCAACATTTGCATATCCCAAAGAGAAACCTCTGGACTCACTAGGGACCTGGCATATACCAGCACTACACTAGCTACTGAGCTGGGCCTGGGGCTGACAACATGTAAATCATTCACAGCCCTGGAGAAGTCACTGTCAAATGGGAGAGACTGACATATATACAAACAATGGCAGGAAGGGCAGGCCAAAGGCATGGGTGTGATAATAAGGCATGAGTGTGACAATAAGGCATGGGTGTGATAATAAGGCATGGGTGTGACAATAAGGCATGAGTGTGATAATAAGGCATGGGTGTGATAATGAGGCATGGGTGTGACAATGAGGCATGGGTGTGATAATAAGGCATGGGTGTGATAATAAGGCATGGGTGTGATAATGAGGCATGGGTGTGACAATAAGGTATGGGTGTGATAATAAGGCATGGGTGTGACAATGAGGCATGGGTGTGACAATGAGGCATGAGTGTGACAATGAGGCATGGGTGTGATAATAAGGCATGGGTGTGACAATGAGGCATGAGTGTGACAATGAGGCATGAGTGTGACAATGAGGCATGGGTGTGATAATAAGGCATGGGT